>BGPT01000799.1:103359-119745 GCA_003297045.1 Symbiodinium sp. clade C Y103 | reverse complement strand
GTGGGAGACAAGGCCGCATCCATGTCGTGACAAGATCTCACAGAGCACTGGGAGACAGAGTGGGAGACAGAGTGGGAGACAAAGTGGGAGACAAAGTGGGAGACAAGGTGGGAGACAAGGCCGCATCCATGTCGTGACAAGATCTCACAGAGCACTGGGAGGCAAAGTGGGAAACAAAGTGGGAGACAAGGTGGGAGACAAGGCCGCCAAGATCTCACAGAGCACTAGGAGACAGAGCGGGAAACAAAGTGGGAGACAAGGTGGGAGACAAGGCCGCATCCATGTCGTGACAAGATCTCACAGAGCACTAGGAGGCAGAGTGGGAGACAAAGTGGGAGACAAGGTGGGAGACAAAGTGGGAGACGAGGTGAAGACAAGGCCGCATCCATGTCGTGATAAGATCTCACAGAGCACTAGGAGACAGAGTGGGNGTGGGAGACAAGGTGGGAGACAAAGTGGGAGACGAGGTGAAGACAAGGCCGCATCCATGTCGTGATAAGATCTCACAGAGCACTAGGAGACAGAGTGGGGGACAGAGTGGGAGACAAAGTGGGAGACAAAGTGGGAGACAAGGCCGCATCCATGTCATGACAAGATCTCACAGAGCACTAGGAGACAGAGTGGGAGACACAGTGGGAGACAAGGCCGCATCCATGTCGTGACAAGATCTCACAGAGCACTCGGAGACAGAGTGGGAGACAAAGTGGGAGACAAGGTGGGAGACAAGGCCGCATCCATGTCGTGACACGATCTCACAGAGCACTAGGAGACAGAGTGGGAAACAAAGTGGGAGACAAGGCCGCATCCATGTCGTGACAAGATCGAAACAGAGTGGGAGACAGAGTGGGAGACAAAGTGGGAGACAAAGTGGGAGACAAAGTGGGAGACAAGGCCGCATCCATGTCATGACAAAATCTCACAGAGCACTAGGAGACAGAGTGGGAGACACAGTGGGAGACAAGGCCGCATCCATGTCGTGACAAGATCTCACAGAGCACTAGGAGACAGAGTGGGAGACAAAGTGGGAGACAAGGTGGGAGACAAGGTCAAAATCATCTCGTGACAGGATTTAATTCTTGAAAGCCCACTAGAACCCCAACAGACAAGCTGTTTGGGGAAAAAATAATGTAACCTAAGAATACACATATCCATAATATAGTATGTATCTCTATAATATATATATATATATACATACACATAATATGATACGGAGATAGATAGGTAGATAGAAAGATAGATAGATACATACATAGATAGATAGATCGATCGATCGATAAATCGATACATCGATAGTTAGATCGATGGATTGATGGATGGATGGATGGATATGCACAATATGTATGTACATTGTAAAAACAAAAAATCAAAATATATACATACAATAAATCCGCCTGCACCGAAGGTGCCGAGGCGTGGTAGTTAGCAGTCGTTGATACGGTTCATCAGATAAGCCGGTGGTACAGCTTTAGCTGGGGGGGTGGCATTTTCAACCAGGCCGGCCGCCAAAGAGCGCATGGGATTGTAGTATATAATTTGCACATTTTGCAGATCGGCACAGCATCGGCCAAATGCAGCGGTTCGATTCGATATGGCCGCAACATCAGCTCCATTTGGGGTCACCTTCGGCCAAGATGGCCCCAGCTTCGGCCCAACTTGGACCGAGTTGACTCCAACTTCGGCCCAACTTGGCTCAACATGGCGCAACTTGACCCCAAGTTGGACCCGTTTGGGAGCAACTTCGGCCCAAGTCGAGACCCACATGGCTGCAAACTGTGGGACATGGTGCGAAATCGTCAAATCGCGCGTTTTCACAGGTATTTTCCACGTTTTTTCTGGGATGGATGAGGCTTCGTGTTGAGCAGTGTGTCCCATGTTGTGGCTATGTTGGGCCCAACTTGGTACGAAGCTGCCGCCAAAGGGCTCCAAGTTGCGCAATGTTGCACATGACCAGGACGTCCACGTGCATTGCATGGCTTCAACTTGGTGTCCATCTGGATCGCTTTGGGCCCAACTTCAGCTCAACATGACCCATTGGGCTACACTTGTTTGGCAAGAAATCCTGAACTTTTCAGGAAAAAAACATGTGTTTGCAAGCAATACCGCGCAAGCTTAAGGGAAACTGCCTACTTGAAATGAAATATAGTTGAGGGAAAGCGTAATTGACTCAGGATTAAGATCCAAGGTCCTGGATCAAGTTTGAAGCTCCCAAGAACTAGAAACGGCTAAATTGAACCTTACAGAAGTCGAAAGCAAGAATTTTGAATCCAGACTGGGTTCAGGTTGTTCTTCATGATAATGTATTGTTTGCAAGGGCATGGATCCAAATGCTGACCCCGGTTCCTTTTTGACTTGCAATGAAAGGGAATGATGACAAAGTGATGTAGAAGTGGGTCGCTAGTATAGTGAATAAGTAGTATTGAAGGACAACATGGTTTTACATATATGTTTTATCGATTAACCGATTCACCGATGATAAACATCCAAAAAATGTTTGAAAAAGTAGGTCCTGGAAGGGCCGCTGTAGTTTATATAAGTATGTTATTTTTCTGGCGGCCCTTCCATCTGAAAAGGTGGGACCATGGATTCGCCATGTCTAAGTTCATTTTAGGGCTCCCTTAGCACAGGTCCGTGCAATTGTCCATTCACTTCTGAGGAATTCGCCCTTGAGCTTCAGAACCATCGCTGGCCATGGAAGATTAGCTGCACAGCAGTAACCGCTGGGGTTGCATTGCACTGTGTCCTGCAGGTCCTGTTGCATCTGCAGCCGCATGTCATCGATGTTGGGCCAGCTGTTCGTCATGTAATGTCTTCATCTTTGGTGACAAACTTCTAGGAAAGAATATTACCTTCAATACTTGCAACTAGACACACAACTTTTGCAAAACTTATGGAACAGCGACTCCTTTATGTTGGGACCATCTCTGACAATTGACACAATGCATTGCAAAAGCTGCAGGGATTGCCCAAGTTGTAGATCCGTCACAGTTGTAGCAGGGAAGCCTGCAACAGTCTCAGCCAAGAGCTGCAGAAGATCAACGTGGCTGGGTCTGCCGGCCAAAGATGATTGTGTAAACAAGAAAGGACCTGCGAACGCTCATCCAGCAATATAACACAATATGTCTGACTCAACTTTGTAGTATTTTTTGGCGCACTCATCGGAGGTTTCGATGTATTGCTGCTGTGGCTTGGAGGCCAGCAAAGAGTCATACACCAGAAAATTATGTCTCAGCGTCTGAGAGCTGTATGTCAAAAGTGTCTTGCCAAAAGGAACACGCCGCAAATGAAATTCTTATTCGATTGTTGTGTCTGAATTCTGAAATCCTAGAAGTGGGTAAAAGCAGAGACTGCATGCTTCACCTGTTTTCCTATTGTGCCAATCATATTTAGAAAAAACTGCTCCCAAAACACGTCGCTGGTTTGCCATGGTTGGCTATTCAAAAGTCATCAAACATCAAAAATGATGCTCTTTCAAAATCATGTGGTGTTGTCTGGAACTTGGGAGCCTTAAACTCCACTGGTTTATCATCATTTCCTCCCAGTAAAAAGTCATATATATTGTCTGCTCACACTGAGACACAGCTGGGATTCTGACCCTATATCCTGAGGCGTTTCGCCTCGGACGCCGATTGGTAGGGCATCCGCGGGGGCGGAGGAGAACTGCCCAAAATATCTGCAGGGTAGCCAAACTGTCCATCTGGCAGTCCGCTCGCCGATGAAAGGAAACCAGGATCGACGAATCAACATGACCAGCTCAACCAGCTGGACGCCGTGCTACCCTCAAGCAGAAGTACCACACCTTGCACCGGGGTACATGGTGGGTTCCAAACCTTCAAAATTGCATCTCGGAAGTCACCTCCAATACCAGGACTTAGAGGAATGCGTGTCAAAAACTCTTGAAGTGAGTACAAGAGCCAATTGGGGCCCTTTCTGCACAGGATGACTTCTGAAATTCTCTTCAGCTGCAGGCAGAAACGACATTGCTTGTGGATCGTCTTTGATAAAAGTAGTTCTTGTGGCATTTGTTGAGGCATGGCAGGAGGGAAATAACTGAAAACAGGGTACAGAAAATCTGGTGGTTTATCAGGTCTTCCCATCAATATTGCCATTTGCAGCATCCCCATTTTCGGACAAACCCACATCTACATCGGAATTACACTCCAACAAATCACACAGCCAAGGGCTTTCCTCTCAAAGCTGGGAAATATGATTATTCACTAAGTGCATCGAGGTATAAGCAATTTTTGGAAAAGCTCATGTCAATAATATGTTGAAGTGAATGGCACTGCCAGTCAGGGCTGGCATTCAACTGGTTGACCAATGATTGACCAATAGCCAATAGCAGTGTCAAATGTGACTGAGGCCACGAAACTGGAGCTGTTCGAAAGCTAAAAACCTGAAGGCTGTACAATTCGCAAATTCCATGCACGGTCTTGGTGTGTACCACCCCTCATAGCGCCGCTGCACACGAATGCTTGTACATGATGTACCTATCACCAAAGATTCGTGCTACTTCTTTGACACAAAAGCTGCCAACCGCACAAGTTCGTGCACAGCATTGCAAGTCTGGAAGATTGCCATCTGCATAGTCTCAAAACATGTGGATTTTCCCAGAAAACACTTCCACAATAGCAGAGTTGCGTCACGAAAAAAAACAGAAATCTAATGCAAATAGCAATGTCCAGAGTGCTCGCTGCAATGCCAGTCGCGTCAGCTGCCTACATTTGAGTGTCCTTTCAATTTTGCACTGATCCAAAATAAAAATAACGTAAAACGGGCAAAAAACACCGTGGCGATCAAAATCTGACAACCTGGCATTGCAACTCCCCTCGCTTCACTGCATCTGCATCGATGTCTTACTGCTGTTCAGCTTGTTGCTGCACTTGTTGTTCAGGGATAGAAGAGCCTGACCTGCTCAGTGATGGACGACCTTTTCTGCCGACGAGGGTGGTTCAAGTCTTTGGGTACCAGTGAAAACGGAGCAATTGAATTTGACATTTAAAATGCGCAGGGGGTTCTTGACTCTTGATGGATAGTTTCTCTAAAAGAAAGGATGATTGGAAAATGAAAACATTTTAGTCAGACCCACATGGTTAACCCCCTGAATTCAGCGCAAACGCAGCAATCGCTGCCCTGTGTCCAAGATCTTCTAAATTCTTCTTACAGTAGATTCATCTGTTCAGCCAAACAAAAACGAAGCAGCCTGTTTCTGTTGAAAGCTGATTGTTTGGGTGGTGTATCAGCCAGCCCGGCAGCCCGGCCTGCTACGTCGTTGCCTGCCCCTAGTGGTTGATGGTGCAGAGTCCTTTGCTGTTCGACAACCATTGGTGGAATCACCACCACCAAGCATCTGAAGGTGAGGTCTAAAATTCTCAAAGTAGGACGTTTGCCAACCCCTAGTTTCGGCTTTGAATGTCTTTCTTGTGAAGCTCGCTGCTTCCCACTCTGAAAGGTACATTATCTCATTCAAGCACCACCTGCGCTTACAAACTTCGCAACACCTTTCACTAGATGGGACACGGTTCAGTGGACACGGTTCAAAATTTCAAACCCAGCAAAGCACACATGTTGCCATTCACACTTGAGGGAACATCAGCAAGTCTTCATCAATCCTAAATTTTGATCAACGCCCTCGTGTCATCAGAACTTTGGGGATTGACATTTGCCGATGAAATCATTTTGGAGGATATCAACATGGTAACTGTCACTATTCCTGCAATCCAAGCAACCTCCTGGAGTCGTCGTGGTTCTAGCGGTTCCTGGTCCCATGAAATGCGCTCAGAGGTCGACAACAAAACATGGGACATCGGGCAGAAACTGCCAAGAATGGATGGTTGAAGAATGTTGCAGACTAAAAATGAACAAGATGTGTGGATTCTAAAGCTCTTACATTTTGACGCATATAAGGTACCAACCAAGACAAACATGATCCACTGAAGCACTTCTGTACAGGGTGCTAGGCGACGGACCGCATCCAAGTTCAAGATGTCCAAACCTCTTGCAAATCAGGCGACGAAAAGCTATCAGTCTAACAACAGAGGTCTGGAACAATAGCCAGAAGGTTGTTGCGCATGCTTATTCTCTTGACTTTCAAGAATAAGGCATGCCAGTACAAAGCATCTAATTGTGTATATGAACGGATATACGTATGCCAAAAGAAACAAAATCAACTGCGCGGTTTGGCACATTGATGCCGAGCCTTTACTGTCCATAGATCGTGCCCGACGCCTGCTTCAAGTTCAGGACAAACAGAAATTGGCAGGTTGATCTTGGCAGCTCTCACCTTACACATCCTTACACTCTCAGGTTGCCCAAGTCTCCTGTGACAAAATTCTGAACACGTCTTTCCTCTTGATTCCAAACTTGTTGCGACCACAAAACACGCCTGCTCATGTTGCAAAGCATGCAGTCTTCCTCTGAGTCGCTTTCAGCGGGGCAGTCCACGTGGATGAAGGTGTGCTGCGAGCAGGTCGAGGGTCAGGAAATCCCCAGGAAATGCGTCAGTCGTGGGGAGAACTCGGGATACTCAAAATGTCAACGATACCAAAGGTAGCAGTATGAAATGCAGCATGACCCTCTGAGTTGGAGCCACGTCACCTTTAGCTGGACGCAGTGGCCCTTGTAGTTGCAATGGTAGTTCAAGCGGAGACCTGGGCAAAGCAAATACTAATCTTGCAGTTTTGCTCAAGTCTCGAGCTGTTGTTGATCAAAATGAACCCTGGTTCATCAATCGTCTTGTCAATCAACTGTCCATCCTTTGTTGATCGTTGACTTTGAGCCGACCAAGCCTCTTTCGCTAAGTGCCGTGGTTCCAAGAAAACACCAACAGACATGCTGCGCATGTCTTTGACAGCCCCTGCATACTCTTGGATACCCAGACGGCTCAGATCGGAAGTATTTGAACTGGTTCCTGCCTGAAATTGCAGGGCAGGTATCGGGATGGGTCAAACCAATGGTACCACATTTGGGCGGATGAATGTCTGTCCATCAGATTCCATAGGCTCTTTTGATCTGCATCAGGCTTTTCCTTTTGGGTTTTGAGCCCTAGCATTCCATCAATCTACATCCCCATTCCACTACTTGGTGATATGGCCATGGCTAAAAAACCATGTACTTCTGCTGAACATCAAAATAGATTATTGGCCCATCCCCAAATGAGTGATATATCCATAGTCATTCCATACCCCCACATCGCGGCGGGCCTCACAGTGACATTCTGCAGCCTTGCAGCATGTCTCACTGAATCCGTGCGCTGGGTCTCCATGGTGTCCATGGTGTCCATGGTCCCAATCGGTCGACCTTAGCGGGCTGGAAGGGTGCAAAATTCGGAGAATGAAAACACTGAGTGGTGTTGTAAAAGGAAAAATCGCAAAATCTACAGGAAGCCGTAGGTTTTACGTGCTTCTCCCAGCGAATATGGCGGGTTCCTGTCAATTGTCCCTTCATCCATTTGTGGGAATCATGACAACCGTGGTTGAAGCAATGACATGGGTTTGTCCCAAAATTGATTGCAAGTTTTGGCCAGTTTCACTGGGACTCATGATCGACCATGAGACTTTGGACCAATCATTTCAGACAAGCCCAAATTGAGGCGTCCACCTATCATTGCCATTTGATAGCATTTAACTATGGTGAGGTCCGCAAAATTAATGAGAATTTACCCAAATAATCGCCTCCTACCTTCAGAATATAGCTGGAGTTTGCCCACAGGTGCAGTATTTCAATCCTTTTAAATGCCTCTGGCAGTGGCATTGAGTTTTGCACTTGTCATCCCTGGTCTTTTCCTTTGGTGTTGGCGGTGGTGGCGGTTCCGTAGCACCATGTGTATCATCCTTGCCAGGATGAATGCTGGATCACTGAAAAAGGTCGGCTTGTTGGGGTGTGCCACCTGGGCACCCTCTTCTCCACTGATGCTCCGGTTCATCATTCACTACTGCATGAAGAGACCGGACAAAAAATCATTCACTACACTAGCCCTCACTAGCAGTTCACACCCGTTCCGCTGTGGAATTTGGCTAATCCGCCTGCTGCTCTGTGACTGTGTCCTCTGTTTGATCCTGCAGAGAAAGCGTGTGCTCGCGGTTGATCATGTGGAGCGGCTGCTCTGTGGCAGATATTCCCTTCAATCCAGGAACATCCAGTGACTAAGCATTAGTTGATTCTTTCACTTCTGTCTAAATCCCATTCAGTGCATTGTACTGGCGATCGATGTGACACTCGGCACTCTGACAGCCACTGTGCCACTGCACTCCGCCTCTGGTTCTTGGGGCGCTGGATCTTCCCTGATCAGCATCACAACCGCATTTGACAAAGTGTGCCTGTGCATGCCTGTTCGTAAAGCAATAATAAAGCACCATGAAGCACCGATATTTTCACGGTTTACACAACCCATTTATGGTAAATTTGGGAATGCTTTACTATTGCTTTACCAACATTAATACTCCACAAATCCAATCACGCTGGCCATTTCTGCCACCTGCCTTGCGTCAATACCCAAAAAGACCTGGCCGCACTTGTTCCCAAAGGCAGGTCACCGTGACAAACTGGATGCCCAAATTATGGGATGGGTTCCCCAACTGTGACCTCACGTTTGACCATTACACATCATGATATGAATGGTAGATATGTTTGGATGTATGGATGTATGGATCGATAGATTGATATATAGAAAGATAGCTAGCTAGGTAGATAGATAAGTGGATAGATAGGTAGATAGGTAGAAGACAAGATAGGATTTGATAGGATTTGATAGGATTAGGTAGGATTAGTCAGGGTAAGATAAGATTAGATAGGATTAAATAGCATTGGATGGGATTAGATGGGATTGGATAGGATTAGAAGGATTGTATAAGATTTGATAGGATTAGATAGAATTGGATAGGAATAGATAGAATTAGATCGGATTGGATAGGATTAAATGGGATTAGATAGATAGCTAGGTGGCTGGGTAGCTAGATGAATAGATGGACAGGTAGATAGATGGATAGATAAATAGCTGAATAGGGAAATAGATAGACAGGTAGATAGAGAGACAGATGGACAGATAGCTAGATAGCGTAGATAGGGTAGATAGGGTAGATAGATAGCTAGATAGGTAGATAGGTAGATAGATAGATAGTTAGATGGATGGATTAGAGAGATATTTCAATATTTCGATACAAATATAGATCCGTATGTTCTTTGACAAACTGTGGCTATCTGCTGTGGTCTCCCAGATCTCCATCACTTCACCTTGATCTTGTCCTGCACAGACTCCTGCACGGCGCGCGCGCTTGTTTTTGCCCTGAGATTTTTTCCACCAATTTACAATTCATCACATAGGGCAGTGCACAGCACAGTGTCAAGATTGTGATTTGGCATGTCTTTCGAAAAGAAAAAGGAAAGAAGATGAAAGAAGTGCGGTCCAGTCAGTGTAGCTGTCATTTCACGCCCAAAAATGTGCCGATTTTGGTCACGGATTTGGAGCCTCCAGAGACTTCAACAAGGCATGTTTTGAAAAGGCAGACACCTCAAGCCGAACCATACGAACGGATCAACTGGGGCAGGGGATGGGGCAGGTGGAGGATGGGGAGATGGAGTCCCCACTGGCCAGAAAAGATAGCAAGAAAAGATGACACAACGACACAAGACACTTGACACGAAGTAGGCCTGGTCTTGACCAAAAGTCTATGCAGTTTCACCGTTTCACCCCCCTGACTGAAACGCATCCACTTGGGCAGTCGCTAGCAGCCGACGATCATGTTCCGAGAAGTAGCGGCCATCCAGGCGAGCCACCAACTGCGGAAGTTGCTGGGGTCACACCATCCATATGTCAAATGTGGATGCCCCCAAGCTATGGAGATTTCACGATATTTCATGATGTTTCATGATGTTTGATGATATTGTGGATGCCTCAATCTTCCACAAATGTTGATTGATCCATCCAACTGTTGCGGTCCCAGGATTTAGCACATCTGGAAGTGAAAAGACCCTGGCTTTGATCTGACGGTTGGACGTCCAGCACCCTGGCCTCTGAAGAGAAACGTGAGAAAGTCTCGTCAAACATTGCCACCTGCCACCAAAAATGGTCCACTGATGGCGCAGGTCCAGTCTCGCCCAAGGGGCGGGTTAGCAGTGAGTCTCGCCATTGGTTCAGGATCGTTGTCTGGAGGTCATGTTCAAAAGCGAAGGCATCGGCCCCACGTATCCCAGAAGTTCCATGAAAATCAAGTTTCTGTTTTAAAACACAAAAGACCCTTTAAAATGATGGACTTGGAACAGAAGAGCAAACTGTGGACTTCTTGTCTCCTCCCACGTGGCTGGTGGATAGTCTCGCTACACCTGCACTGTGCAGCTGGAGAGCCCAAAGAGCCTCAGCTGAAGTGGTCTTTGGCCAAGGTTCCAAAAATCACAGCTTCTGAAACCCTGAGAAATTTGAGTGTCATCTCAAACAGCATGGGAACTCTTTTGTGGCCCAGATGTCTCGCCTTGTTGTTTGCATTCCTAAGGCTTCAGCAGGTTGCACAACTCATGCTCCGAGAGCTGTTTGGGTTGAACCCATGACATGGTCTGAAGCAGACTGGGCCAACTCCTGGGAGAGGATGGAACTAAGCTGCATGGACACTCCCGCGAAAAATGGGATGATTCATGCCTAAAAAGTGACCGTAAGATGTAGGTTCTAAACGTATAGACGTTGACTCATGTACCCACCTGTTTGGCTGAAAATAAAAGAGCTGTCCCATGTCATTTTCTTGCAGCCGCAAGAAATATAGCTCCTTCCAGACAAGCTCGGCGGTAGCTGTGAGAAGGCCCAGGCAGCATTGGTGACCTGCTTTGGTGGATTTTTTGGGTCCACGGATGTTGGGCATCCACCATCCAATTTTGATCTGTATAAAAACTGATCTGTGATATATCCAAAACAAAAAAATATGATTGATACCCTTCGGTACTTTAACACGGCGATGAAAAATTGCAATCTCCAAGTGGTAAATCATCTACACTTATTAGTCTGTGATAAAATTGCAATTTCCAAGTAGATCCAATGGGTAAATCATCTACATATACAATCATGTAAAGGTGTGTCTTAAAATGGGCTATACAGCATACCTCGAGCTATGGCCACTTCAACAGGGAAAATCGTAAAATTGCCAATGAAATTGGGGGTTTCCATGATGTTCCTCTAAATGTTCAGACAAACCCATGTATGTGCTAGGGTCAAGACATGGTAGATGGTTTGAGGTCATCCATCCCATAGTGGGAATCCAAACGTTATGGGTACATAAATCCCAATGGATTGATGGGCCATCCCCAATATGGGTTTATATGCAATCAAACGTTTGACCATGGCACATATGTGAGCAGTGTTCAAAACCCTCTGTCATCCTCTATCGGTTTGGTGATGAGGATTCTCGTGTTCTATCCTGAACAACTTCAATAAACCGTGTATATATATATATACATATATCGTGATGATGGATACCATTTCAAATCACCATTTTGATAGACAATCTAATGTTATAATCATTTTTGTTAAATCACTGTTTTGCACTCCCAAATGTCCCAGAGCTGCCAGGCTTTTAAACACCACGTCCCTTCAGCCCGCGCCTCATAGGCGGGTGCCATGAGCCACGGCTGTGCAGCCAGAAGCGACGTGGCCAACATCTCGCGCCAGGTCTGGAGCGCAGCAAATCAATGGTAAAATGGACGGACCTTTTTCTGTGACATGGAATATACATGGAATATACATGGTACATCAAGGTACCATATCTAATCCATGATCATGGAAATCTCATGGATATCTCATGGAATCTAATTGGGATATGATGGAAATATGATTGGGATACAATGGGGAGATCATGGGGATCAATGGATTGACAGGGTTGCTCCCTGGCCGCCACAGATACGGAATAAAATGGGGAAACTGTGTAGAGAAGAGGTAAAATCAGTAAGATGACCAGGCGATCATTTCCCGACAATAGGTTGGAGCAACCCTGAATCATGTGGTAAATCAAAATTCGACTTGTATAAACATGTATAGACTGGGGATTAAACAAGTGCAACAGTGTTGTCGATCGCAAATGGGGATTCCATGAACCAAATACAGGATTAAAGCCATTAACGCCCGAGAAGAAATGGGGATTTAGCAGGAATGGCAGATGGGGATATAAACTGCCAAGAGGTAATGTGGCAATATTTGTGTGTTACAAAAGTTATATATATATATATACACAGTTTGAGATTGGGATTTGCCAACTTCCAATAAGGGATTTACCAACAAGAGTGGAGGTGGTAATGTAAACCACCCCCAACAAATCACCAAAAATGGGTTGGATTCCAACCATTTCCAATTGGAGGTCTATGACATCTACTTTGCCACACTAGAGCAGTCAAGTGCGGATCATCATCTCAGGTACCAGTTGACTGTGGAGTAACGTGGCAGTCCACCTTCAAGAGAATCAATGAACTTGGGATCTCCGTTCGAACGGAGAGTGTGCAACAATGAACGGGAGCCAGATTCGCCTCTCCATCTGGTAGCGACGACCAAACGACCTCAGACAGAAATGCTGGTTGTGAGTCAAACTTAAGGGCTAGATAATTTCGGTCTGTGAAATCCATGCCAAAGTTGATCCACCAGGCTAGGACAACATGCCGTTGCAAGTCATCTCCCAAAATCTCATGGCTTGAAAACATGAAGAAACACGAAGTACCCACAAAAAGATCTTCAAACCTACCGACATGGGATGCCAGTGCCACCCGCAGGACACCGGCACCAGTGCCAATTGAGCTGTGGAACTGCCAGCGACCATAAGGCCAAGCCAACCTACCGGGACCACTTTTGTATAGAGAAAAACTGCACTAAATGCGTTGGCGCTTTCAAGGCTGCAATGGATTCCAGCCTTGTCCCTGGGCAAGCTGCCACAATTCTCAACCTCACAGCTTGCATTTAGCCACGATGCTGCCGATTG
Source organism: Symbiodinium sp. clade C Y103 (assembly GCA_003297045.1). NCBI lineage: Eukaryota > Dinophyceae > Suessiales > Symbiodiniaceae > Cladocopium > Cladocopium sp. clade C. Next base: position 106,804 of record BGPT01000799.1, on the reverse strand, counting down.
CTGAAGATTTCTGATCCAAGACCATGTGTCGATGCATAAAGTTGGTGCAATGGCCCAGTCTCATTGCCACACCAGCCGGCCTGGAGCCGACTTCAACTAGTAACTAGTTGCTCGGTTTATCAACTGCGATTTTGCTGTGCTTCAGGGAGGCTTTATCCAGAAGCAGAGGTTTTCTGTTTTGCCCCGTGGATAAGCCATGATAGAACAACAGAACCAGGCTCCCGGCGGCAAGATCCCGCACGATCAGGCGACAGAGTGCTAGGTGCATCACCTGCAGAACCACCAGACCCAAAGGTATGCACTCCGCAAGAGCTCCGAAGATATTCGTGTTTGGTGTGGAGGTCAGGTTTGTGAGGTCAAGGCTGTAACATGTCAGTCCAAAGATTACTGCTCAGGACTTTGTGAATGTCTGCGAAGTCAAAGTTTCCGGATCTTGCCTGTTGCCAGAATCCATGGTGTATTGACTTGTGCGTTTTTTCTTCCTCTCTTCTTCATACCGCTGCCTCAAACTTCCAACAACCTGCATGTTCTTGGTATCCTAGCACTAGTTGGACTTCTTTGCAGGGATCTCAACAAGTATTGTTTCGTCGAGCTGGGCAAAAAACATGTGTTTGTTTCATTCTTCAAGAAATCACTACAAGAATCGGGGGACTCCCCCTCTGCGTTTACAACCAGTCGAGCTCAAAGATGCATACTGCCACCCACGAGAGAAGACTGAAGGCAATGACAACAAGGGTGAACGGACGCCGCTGCTGCCCATGGCCTTGCATTTTGCCAAGGCCCACAGAAAAAGGACCTGGCTCAAAGCGCTATAGCACGAGGACTCTTAGTGGAAATTCCCCTCCCAGCGCTCAAAAATCTTTCAAGGCGTGACTCAAAAAGGACCAGGGATATGACCGGGATAGACCAGCAGCCATCAGCAGCTATCAGCAGCTATACCACCAATCATCCAACGATCCAATCATCCCTCCACCACTGGATCCACTGGATCCTCTGGATGCGCCTTGTCAGTGGTATTGAGTCCCTGTGCCTGACGTGCAAAGACCTGCCCTGCCACCAGGCATAGAGCTGCCTGGCGCATGGAGATGACAATGTGTTGAGTACTGAACACAGATGTACTTGCATATTTATATATATATATATATATACATAGATATGTATATATATATATATATATACACATATGTATATATAGATATATAGATATATAGATGGATCATGATGGATCTATAGTAAACGATGGTGAAAGGGGACGGCCCCCCTTTTTATGGCCTTATCAAAAACACTGGGCTTTGAAACCATGGGATATTTGGGGTATGCAATTTGAACCACACCTCTACGTACGGTTGTCGACATGCTCACTAGTTGGGTCCGTGCGAAAATTGGATATGTCCCGTTGGATTTGGGGGTCATTTGGTGAGAAGTTTCGGATCCACTTGCAGGCCGATGATTCTGCAAAATGTTCAATCTGCACTGCTTGACTATGCCAAAGCGACACATGACCTGTGAAGTGAAGAGACTCCTTTTTTGATCAAAATAGCTGCAGTTGTGTCGAACCTCCGGTGCCTTGAAGTCTAACACTGGGAAGAAGCCGGACAACAGGCACCGAAAAAAGGTCCAAGACTACTTGACTATACACAACTGACAACTGATTTTGAGCTTCCGCAAGGCAGAAGCTCAGAGTTTGTGGAGTTCTCGCTTGGGACCTCATTGCTGAGTCTGACAGTCTGAATAAATCTCCGCTTGCAGAAAGGAAGTGCTTCTGGTTGAAAGAAAATCCAGAAAAGGACACTGAGGAAGAAGATTCTGTGCGTGATGGGTCAAAAAAGTTGGACCCCAGGACCAGATCTTAGCCATCTTTCCGGAGTAGGTAACCATCCCATGATGAGAGTACCCCAGTTTTGAGCGCCCAATTGATACAGCCCATCCACTTGACCATGTTCAAACCCGCAACGCCATCCCGTACACTGGTTGGTTGAGAACGGGGTTCTCATCATGGGTCATGACAATCTCAATAAACCAGGTAGGTTTAGAACTCCCTACAATAATCCATCAACACTGAACCAAACATCATGCATCAAGCATAGTCCCATTTTTGATAGCGAAACCGCTAAACCCAATACATTTGATGTTTAAAATCCCCATGTTTGATATCCAAGAGGGTCAACAATGTCACCTCACTTTCCAAGACACCAAAGCCAAGCTGAAGATTGCGGCCAAAGAGGATCACGATGCCACAGCACATTGAGCAGCTGAAGATAGTGGTGTCCAGAAGGTCCATCATCTCAGTGGTTTTCGATGCTTTGCTCAGATTTTTTCATCGGAAATCAAAGGGAAACTTCACGGGAAAGTCTCGAATCATTGAATCACGAAGGAAAAAAGCAGTCCCCGACATAGCTGTTCACAAGAAATACCCCATCATCCCAGTGAATGGTGTCATCAAAACATATCAAAACTACATCATTTTGGTGATGACAATCTGCGGCTGAGCTCCCGGACCCAGGCAACAGAAGCCAGCGCCCAAATGGTCATTGCCTCGATGTCAACCAGAGGTGTCTCTGGTCTCCGCATCTTTGAGATTGGTGGTTTCCGCAAATGGGTGGAGTTTCAATAGCTGATTGGTTTATAATGGAAAATCAAAAATTAAAATGGATGATTTAGGGTTTCGCCCATTTTAGGAAACCGCCACATGATCTGCAGAAGATCGAACCAGCAAAGCTGTTCCTGATAAACAGGATGGACCTTTGACCCCAACGACAAAATCCAGGAGGCCTTCTGGCATCCAAGCAGTTTGCTCTGCAAATCGCGACTTGAGATCTGGTTGATGTAGAGCACCTAACAGCCACATAACATCCGCAACAAACCCCACATGGGACCAGGAAGATCAACCCAAACATCAGGGCGGCCCAAAGAAGTTCTTGCTGAGCTGGTTTTAAAAAAACGGATCCATTGTGCTGTTTCCACTGGGCGTTCCCCCAAATTCAGTGCGAAGTCATGAAATACTATGGGTCGAGATTCTACAGTGTTGCTGAAGCCAAAACTGCTCATTATCGGTGACAACCGCACTAGTCTTCTGGCTTCAATTTAGAATCCCATCCCATAAAACAAAAAACATCCACAAAAATGATGATGCGACCCATATATGGTATATATATATATATGGTATATTCAATCCCATCCCACTAAACACACCAGTTGAGATCACCGACGTACCAGTTGCGTCTGGCTGAGCATCCAACTTCACCTTTGCTCTGACGGCTGTTTGCCTAAGCTGAAGGGCGAAAACTCCGTGTCTTTGTCTCTGCACAGGGATGAGAGAGAGAGAGAGGAAAAACTGGGTGAGTATGCATATCTATTCAGAATTATATTCATATATATATATATATATATATACATATACATATACATATGTTCACGTGTATATGCTGTGCACATATGAGCCCGG
>BGPT01000799.1:92088-102597 GCA_003297045.1 Symbiodinium sp. clade C Y103 | reverse complement strand
TACAGTTCCACAAACACTGCCCATGCAGGGCTGTTGTTGCTGGGAACCCCCCCCCCAGGCCACAGGGGGGGGGGGGAACCATCTGGCTGGGGGGGGGGGGGTGTGGGGGTCCCTGCACATATATACATATATGTACATTCCAGACGGTCTGAATGAAATAGACAAGTTCGAAGCACTGAAAGAAGGTATTTAGCAGTTGATGCGCCTAGAATATTGTGGAGGCTATCGAGACTCAAGAAGTCCTTGGAATTCTCCCGGGTTCAGCGGATCCAATTCCAACTGAGGGGCTGAAGCTCGCAGGTAGTCCCACACCAAAGCTGCTGCCAGGGAGATGGACAGTAGTACTGCAACAATGACCTACAGCACCGAGCTGTTCAAACCCAACATCATAAGCTCTCGCTGTGGGCGCGGTCTAGTTTCTTGAGTGTTGCTTCACCATAAAAGGGGTTCAAGTTGCTTCATGAGACTTCTCAGTACTTCTCACTTTGAGCTTAAACGCAAATAAACTAGTAAATTCATGGCACATTCATGGCAGCCTTTCACTATGAAGAAGCCAAGATTTGTCACCGCTTGCCACGGTAGGTGACAGACAGGGTACAATTCGATGTTGACGACATACTGTACTAGATCAGCATGATGTTGTCAGGCTATGAGAAAATCCTACATATATATATATATATACATATACATATAATATTATTTATATATATATATATATCATATTATATATATATATCATATTATATATATACATCATATTATATATATCATATTATATATATATATCATATTATATATATATCATATTACATATATATATATATCATATTATATATACATATCATATTATATATGCCGTTTCAGAAGAGATCATTCTGAAGCCACGGTCCGTCTTGGCTCCCCTGCTCCAATCGATCCCGATGATTTGGCCTTGCACGGAACCAACCAACGAAGGCATCAATGCTCCGGCAAGAAACTCTTGCTGTGGAGACCATGATGGATGGCCATATTGGATGGAATGGTGTTCCCAACTTTGCCAAAACCCCATCTCCCATGTAGTATCTGCGACACTGACCTCAACCCTGGCCCCCCAACCCCCCAACTCCCTAGAGTTTGGTCCCCCCGTCTCTGCCTGCACCTTTTCCTTCTCCGCTTCCTTCTCCGGTTCCTTGACCTTTGGCACCTCCTTGGGCACGCCCAGACTCTTGACCTCACCAGAGGGTATAGTTGGAGATGTTGGAGATGTTGGAGGATGTTCATCCCTGAAAATCACGGAAAATCAAATGGCGACTTGACCAGGCTTGACCCACAATCCTCGAGTTTTTTCCAGCTGTCCGCAGTGTCCAAACGCTTAGAGTCCGGCCACTGTGCTCTTCACCAAGAGCTCCTGCAGGCTGGCCATCATCCCAAGTTGGAATTGTTGTAACTATGGGGCCCACAGAAGTGATCATTTTTAGTGTGAAACCATCCATTCTGGAGCCAAAAGAATCAACCGATAGCCACTTGAAATTTGCTCCAAAGCTGCCTCATAGCTATGGGGGACTGTCCTCGGCACCATTCCAAGGCAAATCCTCGTCCTCGTTGCAGCCGGCCTCGGAGCCAGCCGTCGTTGGGGAAATCGAGACGTCGAAGTCAGATACGCGTGAGCTGACCTTCTACTCAGATCTTTAAGAAGGGACTAGTCACTTTTTGGACTCTTGAAAGTGAAAAGTCCCGACCTCAAAAACCAGCCATAACACTCAATCAGAATGCTTGTCATGGCTGCAATCCGAACCGATTGACCATCCCAACAAGTTCCCACCTTGGGGTTGCCGTTCTCATCGAGCTGACACACATCGCTTGCAACCTGCCCGGGCAGGTCTGACCATGTGTGTTCGTCCAAGAAATTGACATGTTTACCCCAATTCATGGCAATTGTTATAGGTAAAATGTGTTTCTTTCAGATTTTCTCAACCATCAAAGTTGATGGTTTTCTCAACATGCTCCCAACATTCTGCCATGCCAAGCATGGGAAACCCCATCCCACCTGCTGTTGCATCTCCTCCACAGTGGCGGATGAGTCACTGGCTCCGGTCTCCTGAAGGGATGGGAAGGCCGTTCTGAAACAAGATACTTCTGAAACAACAAATGTGGAGGAGAATATACTTTATATTATCTTGTACATACCTATTGATAGATATTGATACAACTGATACGTACATGTACTTATGGGAATATGTTGCGGTTGAGAATTTATACATACTACTGATACAATTTTCCCAACCGCAGTGACTGTTGGGTGTCAATCTCTAGGACTGGGAGTGGTGCGTCGTTTTTTGCCGAACCCAACAACCGGAACGGAACCGCAAAGCTGAAACGCTGGAACCTTGGAACCTGCTGTTGGGTTGCAACGCTGGGTCAACATGGGCTATCTATACGTACGTATTCATGTGCGTGTATATAGAATATACAGAGAGAGAGAGAGAGAGAGAGCTGTTCTTGTTTCTTGAGGGTCACAGCATCAAAGGAAAATTCAAAAAATGAAAGATTGTGGGTATCTACACCATTTAGAAAGTGCTCTCAAACAAGATATTCTCATCGTGGACTTTTTGTTGATACACCTGATGGCGGAAAGTGAACTGAGAGTCTGCCAAACAAACTCTCTGGAAAAGACGAGATAGGTGCAGGTGTCTTGCACTAGGAGCATAAATTAAATGTCAAGGATCTGAAACTGTTTGCAATTGGCAAATGGACAGAAAGCGACAGGCCTTCATCCACTCATCAGGGGTCTGTGGACTGGTGGTGCCAAACTCATGCGGGTAAGGGCACCTGGGCCGAATCAGGTTCAGCCATGGGTACTTTAAAGACTCTCGGCTTACCCTTTCACGGAAAAAAAAACTAGCTTTTCAGCTTCTGGGAATTCATTCTTTTCTTGGCGTTGACATGCATCCATCACCGGAAAACCCGTCTCATTCTGGTCTGCCACCGAGCAGCTCCCTTGGGAAAGCGTGGTGCATCCATTGGGCAAAGAGGCGGCCGTGGATCGGCACCTTGCCGCCATGGAGGCTCGCAACTTCTCGCAAGCGCGTCTGGAGGGCTTGGCTCAGAGCACGAGGGGCCACCACCTGCACCAGCCAACGGCAGCAGCCAACGGCAGCAGCCAACGGCAGCAGTGGGAAAGGGGCAAGTTGGGCAAGTGGGGCAAGCCCTACTATCAAGAAGCCGGCCTTATCACTTACAATTGGCAGCTCACCCAGTCACACTGACTCTGAGGCATGGACGGTGTCCGACGACATGTTGGTCACCTGAGCACACTCAAAGCTTCTGACCAGCGGATCTCGACAAAGCAAAATGAAATGACTTTTGAAATGAAGATTAAATCTGTTGATTTAAGTTTTACTTACTAAAGTCTGCCCATCTGGTGGGTCCATTGGTACCCCGGAAATCTTTCTCACCACCAAAAAAGCTGGGCATCCTCACCAGTTGCAGGATCCTGGAAGGCTCCGCCATGGAGGTCTTCAGTTCACCCTCCAACTGGCCCATGAGGTCTTCACCTTGGATCCAATGCGCCATGGCTGCGGCTTGCCACCGTTTAGCCTTTTCAAGGATCAGTTGGAAAATGGCCATAAATGGAAAAATCCATGAGAATCCTTGAAACCTTTAGATTGAGAATTGAGATCTTCCTGTGATCTTCCTAGTGGTTTAAAGGCTGTGCAGTCACTGGAGCCTTCACCACATAATTGCTGCCCAAAAATCTATTGTCCATAGCTAAAAGCGCTTCATGAATTGCCAAGGCACATTCATTTCGGCAGCAAATGGCATACCTGCACGAAATAGTGTGAAAGCTTACTCATTCATCTCATGAGTGTGGGTCAAAATTGGGTACCTCAAAATGCTAGAACTGAATATTTGACCTATGACGGGTCACAAAGCAAGTGATGTCAGCGACGAAAGAACACTAGTCTTGTTCCTGTCTGCAGTTGGGTGGCAAGCCAGAAGCTTCCAAACAGTTGGGACGGGCCTTAGTCTGACAGTCATCTCTGCTCTTTCGCGACATTTCGCGACAAAAAAGAAACAAGCAATTGGAAGGGCAATGAAGCAGAAGGGATCGGGAAGCCATCATGTGTTGTTTTTGGTTGCAAATTTAGTGGGGAATTGATGGCAAATGGCTAGGTTGGTGTCGTATTTTTGACACAAAATGGGCGTTTCTCAAAATTAAGCTTCCGCAAAGCGAGTGCTTTTCCTGAAAATGATGAACTAATATATAATTCACATAATATATAACTTGGATGATAACCCCAAGTCACCCCCCATACCCTGGGAAGCCCACTGGGATCCCCCTGAGGTCTGTGCCATCATGTAGTTGGCCATGATGACCTGAGGTTGTTGAGGATCCGAGTCATCCAGTGCGCCCAGTCGTCGCAAGTAGTCAGCCTGTCATGGTTTCTGGAGCCGTTTAGTCGTCCATGTGCGGAGAAAATGATGGGTCAATTTCTGGAGAACCTGTTGGATTATGGGGGCATGAATCATTTCTGGCCATGCTTCATGAACTCTTTCTTGGATCGACTTTGGTCGATGGTGCGTGCATTGCCGACCAAAAGAACCAGGCAAAGAATACGGATCCGCACAGCCTTCTCCGTGAATCGCCAGTGACTGTAGAGAGACTTCTTGTAGAAGGTCGAGAGGCGCACACGTCCGGCCTTCTTGCCTGGAAAAATGAAGGTCGACAACTGAAGGATTGATAAGAATATGTTTTAACAAACAAAAAATCAGAGAAGCAGGGACTTGTTTCAAGTGTTGCATTTATGGGGTGGAAATGGTTGGAGAAGGTTGTACCCACATCTTGTGCTGTACGGTCCTATATGGCTGCGCAGCCACGGCAGCCGCACCTTCCATGTCTTGCATGGTGGCCTTCAAGGCACGGCATTCCCCGTCGTTGAAGTGGAAATACCTCCACAACGCCCATGGCTTGGTTGGAACATGTTGGAACGCCATGGTGGATGTAGGGGGTGTACACACGTACACATATATGGAACCCTTCAAGGGGTGTTGAATATTAGGGGGATGGGATAAATTATGGATAATCCTCCCATGCCTCCGGATATAGCTCCCAGTTGTGTTCCAATTTATTGTTGGTGAAATCCGCACTAAGTGTTGGTACAACATATTCTTACCATTTCAGGCTGATGAAGCCCAAATTGTTGGTAGAATCCAACTATTCCTCGGTAAAACCCAACACATCTTCTCCATGTCGGAGATCTCCGCGCTCCTCTCACCGATCTTCTGCACCAAGTCGGAGTTGGACTCAAAGGTTGGGGCAGAAACGCCTGCAGCCGTGGTGAAACCAACAATCATGCCCTCTGGAAATCGTAGATGATTTGCCTGCTGAGAATGTTAGTTGTCCTAGGTATGTTGGAATACCAAAGGGTAGAACTATAGAGTGCCACTCAAATAGGGATTGGGCCAAGTCATTGGGGTACCAATGGACCCACAAAAAGCTGGTCATTTTAAGGATCTGAAACCATCCTTTTTGGGGGACTAATCATTTTGCCCCATAGGCAATATTGACCCATACCCAGGATCAAAAAACCTCAAACCGTGGTGAAGCCCAAAGGCTTTCATAGCTACTGACCCATCCCCATGGCGTCACCCCTCTCAATCTTTGGACATTGCTGGTGGCTCAAGTGCGGAACCTGCCTTGGTAGTGTTCCTTTTCCAGCTCGCCAAGCCAATTGTCAGCATCCTGCCAATCCTTGGTTGGGTGGGCTACGTTTTTCCCGATGATTTAAAACTTCACATCTGACAAAACAGGCAGCTACCTTTAGAGTAAGCACTTGGGTGTGCATTGAAAACGGCTGATTCTGCAAGCTGTCAATGACTGGTGATTCTCCGTGCGGAAAAAAAAACGCTGAGGTCTTGTCAGAATACCTCCTGGCAAGGGCTGAGACGGCATTTGAGGCTGGGCAACTTCACAAAAAACAGCCAGCGACCATTTACCAGTTTTTCTCAAAGCAAGACGGGCGAAAGTTTCTTGGCCAGGAACACGGTTGAAAACAGCCAAAATTCACAGAAAAAACATGTTCAATGAGATAACTTCAGCTCAAGGGGTTACACAACAACAGAATTCTTCCATCCCTTGGAATTCTACTCCCCTTCCCCCAATATAAAATACTTCCCAAACGAAACCACGTGGAGTTCTTTATGACTTGGGGGCCATCAATAGATAGGTATTTAATATAATTTGATTTCTGTATATGTTATTCGCTATATGAATCTTCATCTCAAGATTTTTCAACCCGGTCAAACCCGCACGTTTGATGTTGAAGCCCCAACGGCTTAACAGCTCATCTCCAGCAAACCATGTCCTGGCGAAGATGGCCTTCTTGGAGTGGACCTCCTCGGGTGAGGAAGCCGAGAAGTTCCCAGCCAGCAAGAAGCTGACGTACCACGTGCGAACAACGTCATCCGCTTCGATGCGTGCCATCTCCCCGGACCTCACAGCAACAGCGCTTGGACAGTGCGCACGGCTGGAAGGAAAGGAGGTGTGGTCTTTTTGGACTGGTGGATTTTCCAAATCCATGTTGTTTTACCGGAGGGTACGAAGTACACATTGCCTATGACAACGTGGTGTACATGGTATATGTTGCCTATGACGGTGTGGTATGCATTGGATTGCGTCTGCGTCGTAATTCACGCCCCAGAGACACCCGGCAATGACAGCAGTGCATGTATTTCAAGAGAAGCCATGTATGATGTATCTAATCACACATGGTACACCATCCATTTCAGAGTCTCTGTGCCACTTCTGAGAGGGTTGTCACGGGTTGTCTAGTTGATTTCCAGAAAAGAGCCAAACCCGTTACACCGGTTGCGACAGAAGATTCTGCCAAGGATCGTTGGGAAGTCGTGAATCTCATATGCCGTCTTCAAACGATTCTTGGCCTCATGACTCACGAGCTCCTTGGCAGCGCTGGCAGCAGCAGTCACGCAACGATGACTGTGTCCCAAGTCGTAAGCGTCTAAAGACATGCTGAGTCCAATTCGTATAGACACAACAAATTACTTATACTACATCAACACATATTATAGATCATATCACATAAATTTACATGTATGTCAAGTATATGTATATATATATATATGCAATGTTGTGTATATTATATATATATGGATGTATGTATCTACATTATACAGTATATGCACATCATTCTCATCATGTTCCAACCACAGGGAAGGCTTTGAAGAAAGCTCCCCATGGCTCCCCTCGCTTCGCGTCCTCCAGGGAAAGGGCCAATTGGACAAGGCCCTTCAGGTCCAGGCCCTGGCGCTCGTCAACTGGAAAAAATCTGGAAATGTTACGGAAAAATGTTGGAAAATGCTGGAAAACTATAGGAAGGTGATGGAAAAATGAGGGAAAATGATACTGGAAAAAAAATCGGTGCTTGGAAAACTAGCAGCTGGTGAATCAGAAGGATCAATCAGGGATTTGAGACAGGGCAGCGAGTTGAAACCAAGAGCCTTTCTGGCTGTCAAGTCCAAAAGACTGTCGGAATCCGAAATTTCAATTCGACGGAGGGATATTTTGTAGGAAACATCAGTATTTGGCTGAAAAGATCATGGTTTCCTGTAAAGTTATATAACCTTAAATGGGCCCAATGATAAATCTGTGAAGCTGTCAAAAGGATTCACAAGTTAACCTCTCGTCAGCCACATCTCCCATCCCAGGAGCCTTGTGGTGCAGCCTCTTTTCCAACAAGTCTTGCAAATAAGTCGGCACCCACTCCTGAAAACAAAGCTGCGCTTTGACTTCTCCACAAAAAGCCATTTTGTCATTTCTTACCTGTTTCTTGAGGTTTCAACTCCAATATTTGTGGATTGACTATCCCATCCACAACATTTCCATTCTGAGCTCACCTTGACCTTGGCCACTTCCGGCTTCTCAGGCGTCTCTTCGTGCCAGTGATCACCACTGGGTTCCAATCCCTTGATGTACCAGCCTCGGGACTAGCTGTGAGTGCTCAGGGGATTGGCCAACACATTTGACCTGAGGAAATGGAAGATCATCGAAAGACTTCACTGATAACGCGGCCTGCAATATTTTGGGAATCCAACTATTCCACCATGTCTATGGGAAGCACAACGGCTTTGTTGCAAATTGTCAGATCCGCTGCAGCTCCGGAGCCATACTTCTGAACGAACATACGGTGAAGCACGTAGCGCACGGCCTGGTGATCGATCAATCCCTGCCTTAGAAAGAATTTGAGAGCTAGGGCTGGTTGTCCAACCGCCAGAAATGTAATCACAAGCATATTTGTATGTTTACACATACCAGTAGTACCGCACAAGGCGGTGGCGGAAGTTTCAGGAATAGCAAACCTATAGGAGAGGTTCGTTGCTGTGAGTCATGGATGGCAGAGCAGATCNGTTTCAGGAATAGCAAACCTATAGGAGAGGTTCGTTGCTGTGAGTCATGGATGGCAGAGCAGATCCACTGATGGATCAAAAGGTGGTTGGAGCGTCGGCATATCTATCTGTCTATCTATCTGCCTGCCTAACTAACTGACAAACTGACAAACTGACTGACTGACTGACTGACTGACTGACTGACTGACTGACTGACTNGACTAACTGACTAACTGACTAACTGACTAACTGACTAAATGACGAACTGACTAACTGACTAACTGACTACCTGACTAACTGGCTAACTGACTAACTGACCAACTGACTAACTAACTAGCTGACTAACTAACTAACAAACTGACTAACTGANTAACTGACTAACTGACTACCTGACTAACTGGCTAACTGACTAACTGACCAACTGACTAACTAACTAGCTGACTAACTAACTAACAAACTGACTAACTGAGTAACTGACAAACTGACTGACTAACTGGCTAACTGGCTAACTGACTAACTGACTAACTGACTAACTGACTAACTGACTAACTGACTAACTGACTTACTGACTAACTGGCTAACTGGCTAACTGGCTAACTGGCTAACTGACTAACTGACCTAACTGACTAACTGACTAACTGACTAACTGACTAACTGACTAACTGACTGACTGACCAACTGACCAACTGACTGACTGACTGACTAACTGACTAACTGACTAACTGACCTAATTGACTAACTGACTAACTGACTAACTGACTAACTGACTAACTGACTAACTGACTAACTGACTAACTGGCTAACTGGCTAACTGGCTAACTGGNCTGACCAACTGACCAACTGACTGACTGACTGACTAACTGACTAACTGACTAACTGACCTAATTGACTAACTGACTAACTGACTAACTGGCTAACTGGCTAACTGACTAACTGACTAACTGACTAACTGACTAACTGACTAACTGACCAACTGACCAACTGACTGACTGACTGACTAACTGACTAACTGACTAACTGACCTAATTGACTAACTGACTAACTGACTAACTGGCTAACTGGCTNTGACTGACTGACTGACTGACTGACTGACTGACTGACTGACTGACTGACTAACAGACTAACAGACTAACAGACTAACTGACTAACTGACTAACTGACTAACTGACTAAATGACGAACTGACTAACTGACTAACTGACTACCTGACTAACTGGCTAACTGACTAACTGACCAACTGACTAACTAACTAGCTGACTAACTAACTAACAAACTGACTAACTGACTAACTGACTAACTGACTAACTGAGTAACTAACTGGCTAACTGACTAACTGACTAACTGACTAACTGACTAACTGACTAACTGACTAACTGACTTACTGACTAACTGGCTAACTGGCTAACTGGCTAACTGGCTAACTGACTAACTGACCTAACTGACTAACTGACTAACTGACTACCTGACTAACTGACTAACTGACTGACTGACCAACTGACCAACTGACTGACTGACTGACTAACTGACTAACTGACTAACTGACCTAATTGACCAACTGACCAACTGACTAACTGACTAACTGACTAACTGACTAACTGACTAACTGGCTAACTGGCTAACTGGCTAACTGGCTAGCTGACTAACTGACCTAACTGACTAACTGACTAACTGACTAACTGACTAACTAACTAGCTGACTAACAAAGTAACTAACTGACTAACTGAGTAACTGACAAACTGACTGACAAACTGACTGACTAACTGACTAACTAACTGACAAACTAACGAACTAAGTTCTTAAGTTGTGAAGTGGTTGAGTTGTTAAGTTGTTAAGTTGTTAAGTTGTTAAGTTGTTAAGTTGTTAAGTTGTTAAGTTGTTCAATTGTTAAGTTGTTAAGTTGTTAAGTTGTTAAGTTGTTAGTTCAGTTAGTGAACTGACATCTGAAAATGTGCTTAAAACCCTCAGTTTTTGACACTTTTGACTTCCAANCCGACAGTTTTTAACACTTTTTACTTCCAAATGTGCTTCTCGCCACAGCGCCGTGCACTTTTTCCACATCTCAACTTCCAAAAGTGGTCCGACGCTGACAGTTTTTAACACTTTTTACTTCCAAATGTGCTTCGCGCCA
>BGPT01000799.1:47790-91962 GCA_003297045.1 Symbiodinium sp. clade C Y103 | reverse complement strand
TCTTCTCTTCTGACTTTCTTCATCGTCTGACTTTCTTCATGGCTGTACTTTTCCATCTGTCCATATTGTCGGAAGGTTTAGCTTCTAAACTTCCTTCGATAATATATATATATATTATATATATATATACATATATATATATACAGATATATATATATATATATATATATCCGATTAATATTTTATATTATATAAGATATTATACACCATCATCTATGTACATATAGATGCACACACAATATTGTTTGTTTGTATATTACATACATTCATCTATATATATATATATATATACATATCCGTTTGATGGGGGTGTGACTATCCTGTAATATGGATAGAGAAAGCCCCCACTTTGAACATGGTACACATCAATAGCTGTTTTCCCTGCAGAAACGGCTACTCTACAGTCGAGCAATCCAACGTGGCAATGGAAGATCACCATTTTCTTGAATCATAAATATAATGTGTATGTATTATTTATATATATATATGTATATGGGGATATATATATATATATACATATACATACATATATACATATACATACACACCTTTCGAAAATGGTGGAGTTTTCTGGTTGCCGCGTTGAAGTATTGGTGTACAGTATATTCAGGTGTATTTACCATCCCCAAAGTACCTGACTCTGATATGATCCAGCACTGGGGCTGGAGCGAATTCTTCGGCAGAGCGTTGTACGTGGGCAGAAGTGCCTCCAGCTTCCATGAATCAAGTGCGCCCAAACACACATGATGCGAAGAGTGAGGAGTTCATCTCAATCTGGTAGTCAGTTGAATTGTGATTTGCTCCAAGAGACAAAAGAATTCCCCTGCCGAGGCTGCCCACAGCTGCACGGCTAATGCTGTGCCTGGTGAATTTCAGCCCACTTCGGACCCATTTCAACGTCTGTCACCAGGTTGTCCATCAAGCTCTGTTGCACCTGGCCGGCATCATGGCAACCAGAGCTGTTGTCACAACAGTGGTGCCACATTTTGCAGACTTCGGCTAGGCACTGCCAAACGAAAGGTGTTCTGCGAACAGAATCTGCAAACCTAACTGAAGTCAATTTTTCTCCAACAATTGTGTGAGCGAGTTGGATATGAGAACAGAACCTATAATCATGATTTTTATGATGCCTTTTTTTTCCAACTCACAGCTTGCCCGGACCTCGTCCTCCGTCACCTCGTTGGAGTTCAGAAAGCTGTGTGCAGCCGCCAAGGTGAAGAGCAAAGGCCTGGGCTCGGAACAGTTTGGGTGAAAAGATCCTTGCTTTGGTAAGGATGGGGCATAGCTTCCGTGTGTATCGAATGTAATTATTACATACACATGCAGTATACTGCATGTGTGTGTATATTATATATATATAATATGTACGTACGTACGTACGTATGTATAATATTTTGATATATTTTGCAGCGATATTCCAGGTTGAGAGCCCGGCAGAAATCCTTTCGACATGGTGCTCCAGATCAAGAAATCGGCCACGAGAAGGGTCTTTGGCAGAGGTTATGAACGTAGGCTTTGTTATATTGGACACTTAATGCCTTGAAGGCTGCGGACACATCAAGCTTCAAGGCACAAATAAACCTCACGGTATCCAGGATGGACAGTGTTTCGCTCGGCTTAAAGTGCAAATCCTGCTGAGCAGCTTACTCACATTGAAAAACTACTCTGCGAAGATCCATTGCAATCAAATTCAGCTGCTCTTGAGTACCCACGTATCGCTCAGAACCAGAGGTCTGTCCCAACCCGTTGCAGCATCTGCCTTGCCACGGCCACCCATCTTTGCCAAGCATTGTGCCAGCATGCAGAGGTCCTACGATGGCAATGGCTTGGCAGATTGGTTGAGTCTTCTGCCAACACCAAGAGACAGGCGTCCTGTCCTGAGCATCTCTTTCAATGGAGGGAGGGGTACAGGGGGGGGGGTCGATTTCTCCAACAGCCCCTGTCCTGTGCAGAGAAGGCGGATAAATCTCTCCTCATGACCTGCACAAAGACAAGTTGCGAGGTGTCTCTGGATGTCAAAAGCGTCGTCCTTTTGAGCCATGCCGGTGCTCCCCACCTCCTTCGTCACATGCCCAGAGCATCTCTCTCCAATGTATTGGCTTCCTCAGCTATGAAAAGCTCTGTCTTTGGTGAAGAGACTGCAGTACTACGGGCTGAACGAAAACGGGGTGATCGACCCGCAGAGTCGGATTTCTTTTGTACGAAACCATCCATTTGGGGAGCGCTAATAGATTTGAAGCATCGCATTGGAAGGGACAGGATCAATGACACTTCGGCTGTTGGCACTCAAAAATTGGAGCTAAGGCTCTGGAAGCAGCCCAAGATACGAGGCTCAGGTCCTGCAACTGTTGCAGTGTCTCAAAAGGGGGGAATTGTCGTTTTTAATGGGGAAATTTATGGTACATGGGTTCCAAATTCTGAGACAACCATCACATCATCAGCTCTGCACACATATCATTATATTACCACCAAAGATCAAACAGTAATACGAACTCACGCTTAAATGACTTGTGCGATGTAGTCAGGACTCAAAGCTTGCTACCAAATCCGATGCTTTATGGCCATGTTTCAATCAAAATCTTGATCTTGCATCAGTCTTTTGATTGCCAGTTCATGCATCCAGTAGTATCTGAGATCGAGAGAGGACGTCCTTTGACGAGAATACTGCAAGATTGTCTAGGACCTCGCATCGACAACAGAACTTCCACGAAAAACCAAGGCAGTCGTGGTGACAAAAGATCAACGGCCCTGGATGCTTCCCAAAATGGAGAGCCATTGAAACGAAAGTGCTTAGACAACTCAGATGTAAATTTGCTGCGTGGACAGAGTTTCCACAGCTCGATGGGTTTTTTCAAAGCAGGTGAAAAATGGAGACTTGCAGGTTCTGAAGCTTCCAGCTTGGCTTAAGCTCCAAACTTTATCCAGGAGGACTGGTAGAGAAGTTGAGAAGTCCGGAATGCCATCCACCTTCGCAAAGGAACGACAAAAAGCAGCTTTCTTGGTCCTTTCCATTGGCAAAAGTGTGCTTGAAATGAGGGAAAATAACACCCAAAAACTGCAGAAAACCCTGGGAAATCTAAAAATGAGAAATCCTGAGAATCTGCAAGACATCAAGAAATCTTCACCTATCTCTCAGGTCTTCTGGCACCTTTGCAAAGGCCACGCTAAGATGGGCCACATCCTGGGGCTTCAGCAGGTGCCATCACTTTAGTTCCCTCCTAAATCTCCAGGGGTTGCTGCGGTTCGTTCCTGTAGTGCTTCAAACCATTCTCGAACCCACTAGGCCGGTAAATTAATCCTCCATTTTATCCTGAAAACCATTGGTATCCATTGGTTGGAGTCTGATATGAGCATCCTCGGAGCCCTAAACAACCATCAAGGTAGTGGGGACGCTGCAGCTCCCTTTTCCTTTACACTTTTGCAAACAGAACGGATCTTGGAGATCTGTTCCAACGAATTACCAAGGCCCCTTTTGGGCTGTTCATCCGCGAGTCGGCGGATCTAATTGATGCTTCAGTGTCTGCGTAGAGTGAAACTCCAACAATGTTGTGTGAAGAAACTCTAGGTTTGGGGTTCGGTTGATGTATGATGATGTCAACAAAAATTACGCCCTCACAGATTTGCGCAGCGTTTCCCCGCTGCTAAACGCTCACGCTAAAGCATCATCTGCAAGCAACCTTTGTTGTCGCCTGGCCAGGTGAGAAAATGAAAGAATTGAAAACGACCCACTGATTCAACATTGCGTCGCTATCTGCCCGGAGACTTTGCCCTTAAAAGCAAAGCATAGACAAAGCATAGAAGTGGCTACAAAAGAGTGGAGTGGAGTGAAGGCGCAGACTGCCTTCATGCTTCGAAAAGTGTTGGTGTGAGGATGCTCACAAAAGGCTCCAGAAACAGCAGAAAACCAACAAGTGCTGAGCAGTCAGGAAGCACGTTGCCGGGCTCGGGTCCTGTTCTGCTCCAAGGTCCCCATGGTGAGTTGTCGCTCACGTGCCACCCTCAATTCCTCAACAGCTGGGTCTTCGTCTTCCAATTTGTAGGGCCCCCGTGGTGGCTGGGGCTTGGGCACAACCTTGGCATGGCGCCAGTGCCGGAGGCCTTCCAGCAGCATGGAACAATGACCTGCCAGGTTTCTGCAGTGATCAATGCAGCAGTGGGGACCATGACATGGGCAGATTGCAGGAGCAGGCAAGGCCAGTTGGGGTTGAGCCTCGCTTGGCCTTTCTTGCAGTTGGACCTGACCCATCTTCTTCCCTCCAGCTTCAGGTGCTCCAGCCTTGAAACTTTGGGTGACCTCCACTTTTTCAAATTGACGTCCTGTCTTGGCCGGACCTGCAGCACGTTTCAAGACGCTTCTCTGGGACATCCTCCGGGCCTCCTGGTCCACATGCTCGTCCTCTTCCGACTCCTCAGACTCGGAGGGCGAATCAAAGTCCCGGTCCAACGGCACATGGGGGCGCCGCCGCGCATCGCGGTCGCGGGGCGGATGCCACCGCGGTTTTGCCACAGGCTTCCCATCCACGTTGAAGCAATCCGGATTCACATGGGAAAAGAAATCGATGGGAGGCTCCATGTGAGCTGCTCCCAAGTGTTCCATCTCTGGCTCAATCTCTCTGTCCGCATGTTCAGAGATCCTGCTTTGGTACAAACTTCTCCTCTCCTGCACCTCCTTCATCACCTCCACCACTTCATCTACCGTGCCCTGGGAGGACAGCTGCCAGCTATCCTCTAGGGAATCGCTCCGCTCAAGTGCTTCCAGGGCTTCTGCCTCCAAGGCTGCCTACAGGTGGCATGATGGAAGGTGAGCTTTAAGAATCAAGAAAACTGGGATATCCCAGCAAACAATTTGTGGGGATGCAGCCAACAAACCCGATTAAATTGGGTTGTTTGAGTTCTTTGTAGCTGAGAGTGTTGGGATGAAAGCAATGATATTGGGCATTCACGAAATCATGTCATCAACGAGGATCCCCAACGTTCATCACATTGATCCACAAACGTGGGATGTCTCCCAAACAATTGCGGAGCCCACGGAGTGCCCACCTTTTTAGGTGTGGGAGTCACCCACCTTGAGACGCCTCGAGCTGTTTTGTGTGTTGGATCCCCTTTTGAAAACACCCAAACTCTTTGTTTCCCATATGAAATCAAGCCCAAATTTGTGCTTGCAAGGGCTCCCCGATGTTTCCACAAGGACAGGTCTACCCAAAAAAAACTGGGCCGCAACTCGCACCTTGCTTCTTTGCAGCGCACGGTTGTACAAAAGCTCGAGCTTTCCAGTGTGACCCAGTGGCATATTAGGGTCCAACTCAAATCCAGCCATCGATGCGATTGGTCCAAACTGACCAACTTTCGGCTGGCTCTGTCTAGGAATAACACAGGTCTTATTTTCAGGCATGTTCAAATTTGTGGAGTTCGAAACTCTTGAAATTGACGATTTTGGGAAGAAAAATACATGTCTAGGTCTTCAGCCATGCTTGGATAGACCCACCTATTCTGGTGTTTGTATTGGGAAACGTTCCGTCGAATCGTGTTGCAGCAAACTTGCACGGCGTCTTGAGACTGAGACTTCTGGGTTTTGTTCTCTGTGTACATGCACGTGCTGCCACTTGAGCCAGGAGAAAGTTTGATTGTAGAGCGCAACAATTGTTTGGAAGGATGTGTTTTTGTGCTTTCATCCCAAGTGAACACAAGCAGCTATTCATTCCAAAATTTGGGCCAAACTTCCATGAAACCAGAGCCCCAGCACCTGCGCATTGAAGTCTGTGTGCCGAAAGCGCACTGCCTTCATCAGAGTCGGTTTCCCACGGGCCATCACGGGACTGAAAAGCACCAAACAGCAAGGGTGGATGACAAGTAGGCCTTGTCCCAGCCAAAAAAAAATCCCACTTCCATACCACATCTAGATGATATTCCAATTGCTTCAAAGCCAGGTATCCGTTTGGAGGTTTCCTGAAATGGGGGACCCCCAAATCACCCATCTTCAATGGGATCTTCCAGTATAAACCATCCAGCTATTTGCGTACCCGCATTTTAGGAAACCACCAGTTGCTTGTTCCGGGAAACATTCGAGGCACCGAATTGGCCTGAGCCAGCTCCTGCAATAAGGGCATGAGCACCTGATCCTCGAGCTGTCATGGCTGAGCAATGGGCCACATGTTCATAGAAATGCTTCGCAGCTTGCGAAAGTTTTCAAACCGGAGGATTCACCCCCAATCAATAATCAAATAAATCAACTTATGGGATGATTGTTAATGGTTATTATAGGTCATTCCCCCCCCCCACTAATAATCAAATAAATCAATCAGATTGGTTCAGTTTTGAGCCAAAAACCAAACCAACAATGCCGACCAACGCCTGCAGCTGCGGAAACAGCGTCCAGGCCATGGAGGCGGCTCCCGTGGTCTCGGCGCTGGAAATGGTCCATGGGAGGTTTGAGGGATTTGTTTCATTGTAAAAACATGGAAACCTAATAGAAAAACTAGGATTATCCTTTAAATGTTCAGTTTTTGATACGAAATATGTGTGTTTTTGCCGTTTTCGTCAAGAGAAAAGGGGTAAACCGGTAAACCCAAAGAGTTTACCTTCATCCGAGTCTAGGACATCAGATTTTATGGGTGGTTCATAATGATATTCCATCCAAAAGAATTGTCGAAATTGAATCCACAGGGATAGGGATTTCCATCCAAGGAAACTTTGATATTTCCATGCCTAGTTCCTAGTTGAAACTGAATGGATATTGTTGAAATAATCCCGGGCCTCGTCAATCCAAGATTCATTGAATATCTTTGGCATTTTCCATCCAGCCAAGGAAGTTTGAAGTTCAAATACGACGGTTCATAGGAAACGAATTGAGTATGCAATAACCCAATGGTCAAGATGCCAAGAATGGCATGGGGCGTCAATTTTCCACCAGGAAACATCAAATCTATGCACCTAAAATCAAGAAATTCATGAAGAATGGTGTTTGCGTACCAAATAAATGCAATGTGTTAGAGATCTCTGATTTTTTGTGACTGCAATTTTTTGTGACTGCAAATCAGTTCGGGAAGTTCCCTGTGCCAAAAATGGCGATGTTTCCCTTAAGAACACTGGAAAGTGGGTGTCCACCTTTTCTCTGGCCATTGTTATCAGAACAATGGCCAGCTTCACATATAACAAACTGTATATCACAATTTATCTACTATTATATGTACTGTAGGTGTATATGTATATATATATATATGTGTATATATATATATGTATATATACATATATATATATATGTATATATTTATGTGTATATATTTATATGTGTATACATATAATGTGTATATGTATATATATATATGTGCAATATATGTGCAATGTATACATATAAATTCATATGTACATACATGTAGTATCATGTAGTATATTTCATATGTATTTGCACCTGAACACATTTTAAGAAGCATCCCAAACGCTCCAACCCGGCATCTGCTGAATGCTACCCCCGCACCTTGGCGATGTCTTGTGCGCTCGCCTTATGAAGCTGTGGCCGAACCTTGGAAGCGAGTTGGCACCATTGGTACCTTCATGTCTCCATCATGGTGCGACTTGGGGTATAGACATCTTTTAACGGAACTGGCCAATCTGTGTTCTGTTAGATGGAGGTGTGATCGGTTTTTTCGGTCGCAAATCTTGTGTTTCAATGGACATTTTGGGTTGCGATGGCCGCGTCTCAGGTTTGCACAGAAGTTGCCATCGCAACAATGACATCTCGGGCAGCGTCTGAGGCCTTGAAAAGGTCGCCACACCGCACTGGGGTTGAACGCTCAAAATTGATTTTCGATGTAACATTCATCGCCCCCAAAGGAATACATAGATTGTCAGGGTTCGCCGCAAAGACACTAGCACTAATATGTGCATTCATGTTTTTGGTTGCAAATTTTACCTCTCTTATCGGCATTGAAATTTTGAGCACTGATACTGCTCAATAAATCGCCCACTGCTTCCTTTCAGGAGCCAGGGTCGGCCGCATATCAACCAGTGAAGCAATTGCCAGGAATCTCCGGTTGTGTCCCGGTGGGTGACACCGGCGCCACCGACTAGCCACACTTTCAAAGTGGAGTCCATCTCACCCACTTGGGAGACCTGTTTGGTCTTCCTTAAAGAGTCTTGGAAAATATATGGAGGTTTCCTAAAATGGGGGTACCCCTAAATCATCCATTTTAATAGGATTTTCCATTATAAACCATCCATTTTTAGGTACCCCCCATTTATGGAAACCACCATATAGTTGCAATTGTCGCTTGACTGGCGGCAGGTCTCTGCTGTCCAAATATTCATTGGAATAGTTGCCTATCATTGGTGTTCTCAATCTATCGGGATAGTTTTTTGAGTAGCTTTAGCAACATCAAAGTAATATCATGATCAATACTATGTTTAAAAAATATCAATATCATATCTACATTAATAGAAAATTGATCATAAGATTGTGGAAAAATATTGCGCAATCGTTATTATTAATACCATTTTTATCGGTATATCCAAGGCAGTCGGTGGTTGATTTGTGCTTAATACACCCTTCTTATTCGGGGGTTGTCACCGGGGGGTGTGGGTTGAATCCAGTATGCACTGGTTCCTTGGTTCCTTGGTCCCTCGGCAGCCTTGGCAATTTGCAGAACTTCCTTGTGTGCACTCTTAGACGTCCAATATAATGGAACCAAAACCCGCAGAACCTTCTGGGCGCCAAGCACAAAGTGCCGTGCCGTTGGAAGTACCAAGCCTCGGAGATGTAAGAGAATCAGGTGAGGCAACAGGCTCCTCATCCAGTGAAGTATAGATAGAAAAAACAACTGCCAACTTGCATTCACAGCCAAGTGGCAAATTCACCAGAGAGTAAAAGAACTCTGCGATGTCACGAATTGGGCATTGGGTGTAGGAGGCGCGACTGGTATTCAAGTGCTTCAACCTCAGAAACTGAAGCCAACAGTGCTACAGAGTCCATTGGCCGCATGGCAAGGATTCAAGTCATTTGGGCACGAATTGATGCACAAGACAAGACTTTGATCTTTTTACCATGTACATCCATTTGAGCCATGTCTGCATGATTCCTGGGCCCAAAAAGCATTTGCACTGGCTCTCTTGGAGGTGATGATAGAGTCGAGGAAATCATGGTATTCAACTACGACCAAAGATCAGTCTCTAATCTGCAAATCTTCCATTTAACCGATTCTGGGACATGCTGCGAGTCTTTTTTGCTTGAAACACGTCTAATGTGCAAAATCTGCATCTGCAAATGTCTGAAAGTAGGCTACCCCACCCCCAATTTTCTCATATTTCCTTGCCATAAATCCCTGAAGCCATGGCCACAATTACCGCAAGTTTCTCACCTGGAGCCCCTGGTCATCCATCCCTGGGAATCCAGAAATGTGATATTCATCTACATATAGTCGGAATTCATATATTAATAACCCATACACCCATCAAATCCATGGCCAAAAAACGCCACCATGGTGAGGCCGTGGAAGGCAGATGCCACGTCCACCTGGAGAGATGGAAGTCGTATCCCATAAAAATGCACCAATTCTCAGGGATTGAGATGGTTTAATGTGGTTTAATATGATGTGAAATTGGTCTAAAATCAAAATGCTTCAAAATGGTTGAATATCTGCCATACTACATTCATTATAGTACTAGTATATAATCTAAAAATAGTTTTAAAAAGTGGATTCGATATCAGATGACATGAATGTGATTATTCCATCAATAGGAATGGCCTGCCATGTGCCCTTTTTACTTCAGCCAGAATTGAGAATACAAAAAGACTCATGGGATAGGGTGCTAGTAGCAACTTCAAATTCTGGGATGTAACTATGTAATCCTAGAACTGGTTTTCAAAGGGAAAACTACACAAAACTAACGAAGCCCGGCAAACCTGTATTTGATGGGCAAGCCCATGGTGTGCTTTAAACCAACCCATACATGGAAGAAATTGAAAGGAAAGGCACACCCACTAAAAGATCCTACGCGATACCTATTGACCTATTGATGTTTAAATTCCTGTGTCTAACTGTGCCCAACCACATAGAACTACTGGTATTGCCACTTGATGCAACCCTGGGCTGATCTTTGTCATCATTTCTTACACAAGCTCTACATCTTCCTAGCCATGGCGAAACCAATGTCTTTTCATGCCTCTTCCATACAAAGTCCTCCGATAAAAAACAGTTAACAGCCCCCAACCAGGAAAAGAGAACACGTTCGCAAAAACAAATCCACTGCAGCCTTCGAGTCTAACTTTCGTGTGAGTGCAGTCGCCACCAAGGCCACATCCTGCGCAGCTGAAAATGATGATCCAATCGTCAATGGACCCTGCAAAAAGGTGAGTTCATCAACAAAATGTGAATCAACAGAAATAGGGCTGCAACTAGTATGACTTTAGCCGAGTTAGCTTGAAGATCGGCGTTGAAAGAGCAATCACCACAAGCATGAAATATTGAATCAAAATTAGCAGCACAATGAAACCCTATGGAACAGTCTCAATCTAGAAGCTGATTAGAACTGCAAGAACAGCATGCTCTGTTTCCTCGTGCTATTCAGTTTCCCGAAGGAAAAGATGACTTCATCTTTATTGCACCCGGGCCACCGCAGAGAAAACAGTCCCGCAAACATCCAAAGGCATCTGCATACTGGCAGCAGTACACAGCAACAAAGCCAAAGAACCTGTCACCATGCAGAGTTTGGGCTGCTGCTTCAAGCTTCTCCGTCTCACTTAGGCTCTTTAGTCTCGTTCAGTGCCATGGTGCAGAAATGAGGATTGGGGAAGGTTGTCATCCCGACAACAATTGATACAATGTATCAGCGGTTGTCAGGAAACTGTCTTTTTGTGCAAATATTTCAACCCTTATCGGGTCAACAGTTTGCCTGTCGGGATGTAAGCTGACCCCCAAAATAAGGATGCGCGGTTTCAGTCAGTATTTCCTCTCAGACCAAAGTGACCAAAGATATCCTTCATGGATCAAACCTGCCATGCTCAGCAGCCATCCATCCCCTGTTGCTCAGCGACATCTTCCAAGCCCTCGAACCATCGAGCCGCAGCCTGTCGTCATCGCAGCCGCACTTGCTGGCAGCTGCAGCCAACTCTGCCACCTAGCCATGGTGGGATGACCATGAATCCTTAAACCAAAAACCATGAGATACCGTGTTTTGATCATGGCACATATGGGGATGGCTAAAAATTCTTGGCCCCTAGAATTGGGCCACCATTCCAAAAATAATGGGTATATCAACCCCCTACTCATGGAGGTGTGACCCTGTGTATAATCCGACTGTTGACCATGGCCGGAAGCATCACCAAGTGTCAGTGTCGCAGAACCCATACAACTGCGGGAGCTTAGAACAGACCTCTCGGCCACCGCAGCAGGAGAGCCGAGGCCAGGAGTAGGCCTCGCAAGCCACGGCCAGCTGGGAGACTATTCTCAGACTGACCATCTCAATCCCAATGATATCCACAGGAAAGAACACTCCTGTCACTCCTGTCCCTAACTAATTGCAACCGATTGCAATGTCCAAGGCCCACGCGCAAAGTGTGTTGAGAAGATCCTTCAGACCCAGCCTGCCAGCCTGTCAATTTAAGATCACCAGCGTCATGCAACTTGACATCCACAATGCACTTGGATGCATTTGCATTAACCCGAGTCAGTTTAGCAAAACAATGGGAAATCATGTCCAATGGAGAGATTCTATCCACAAAGGCCGGATTGTCCGCATCTTAGATAAGGAAAGGTAAGTCATGACTCCTTTACTTCGGCATCACTTTAAGGTTGACACTTTTGTCGCCCCCACGGCAGCTGGAAAATGATAACCATGGGATTTTGGGTAAAAATGATGCTCAACCACTATTTTCAAACAACCCAAATGCCGATGCCACTTGATCTGACCATCGACTCATTCAGGTGGCTGTGGCCCTGCACCAGCCCCCAGGGTACCTGCGCGGCAGCCATACCCAACAACCCGCCATCCACAGGCTCGTTGCCCTGTTCAGCCTCTAGTAGTGCTGCCTGTCGTCCAAACAATCAGGGGAGCAATTTCTGGCCATATACATTGGTCAGTCTGAGGAAAACACTGAGCAAATTCTTAAATTGACAAAATCATTATAGGACTTATTCACCACAACAACAACAACAACAACAACAACAACAACAACCACAACCACAACCACAACCACAACAACCACAACAACCACAACAACCACAACAACCACAACAACCACAACAACCACAACAACAACAACAACAACAACAACAACAACAACCACAACCACAACCACAACCACAACCACAACCACAACCACAACCACAACCACAACCACAACCACAACCACAACCACAACCACAACCACAACCACAACCACAACCACAACCCAACCACAAGCACAAGCACAACCACAATGGGGCTACCTGCGATCCCCACCTTGAGGTTCTTAGCAGGCTGTGCAGCGGCAGCAGCGTTGGTCACCTGACATATGATGACATCATTGGCAAAGGGAATTTTGACAGGAGTAATTCGGATACTGGATGAGATCCAGCTGATCGAAGAGCACAGTCCCATGGATCGAAGAGCACATTTTTCTGTCCCGAAAGGGAAGCAACAAGAACAGCCTTGCAGAGTGCCAGCACGGGTTTGCGGATCCTGCTATGACATCCACCTTCAAGGCAGGACTGCCGATGTGACTCGTCCAGCCAATAGTATAGAGTATATAATTTGGTATGAATCAAAATTTAAGGCCCAGAGGAAATCAGACTCTGGTCATTTGAAGTCCATCCAAACTCAATGATAGATGCGGAATTTTGCTCCGCAGAAATGCGGCGTGATTTTGCTGTCTGACAACGCCCAAATGGCTCACTGACACTGGTCATCTGAAAGCGCGGCCAACCTGAGCCTGACTTTTGGTGATTGAATTGCTTTGGTTGACCTTGGTCCGTCTGGAAGCGGCTAAACTCCAAGGGCTTGGGCCATATTTCCAGTTTCAAAACATCATGCGCCCAGCAAAACCGTACCACACTGTGGAAGCGAATAGAGGTCGCAAACCTATCCGAAAAGATCCTGGATGCAGCATCTGCTGGACATTTTCATCGCCCAGCGGCTTTGCTTTGTGCGTGGTTCTTTTGGTGGCCTCTTGGGACCAGTTGGAATACCTGCCAGAGTGACGCCCGTCAGGAAAAAACATTGAGAAAGATACAGCACTCCTTTGAGATGTCTTCCTATTCACAAGAAAAAGTCTACAATCTTGGAAACATGGGTGCTTAGGAGTGCTTAGGGGGTAAGAGATGGTGCCAAAAACAAACACCGATTTCCCCCGCACCATCCGCGTCGACAGGATCGATGGCCATGTTTCCGCTTTTCTACGCATAAGCTTCGGCTGAGATTTCTCATGTTATAATTGCAAGTACAGGTTGGAGTGTTGTTTTTTTGTTGTGTGCAGTGTGTGATGCTGAGCTGTATGAAAATCGGATATAACTTTGACACCGATGTAGTGTTGCCCGTTGATTTCGTAGAGAGATGGTTTGTCGTGTTTCGCCTGTGCTTGACAACGGGCCGCATCTCCAGAAATTGACCCTCAAAGCATTTACGCTGCAGCGGACTCAAACAATGTGCCAAATCCCTCCAGATCAGGTCCCACTATATAGAGACATCCAAAGGTGATGCATTGAAATTGACACCAGTCCATGGCCAGAAATCACTTCAACCCATCCCAAAGCATGTACTTTTCGACCAATTGCCGCTCCATCTGAAGGCATGCTCAGCTGCTCTTGGGACCTGCACCATCAAGAATCAGCTCAGCCAATGCCAGTGGCTCAGTTTGACAAGTGCGGGCGAGTGGCTGCATGTTTTAACGCAGTGTTCATTTCATTGTCGCATTGTGTCTCTTGTGCTCTGTCATCACCTGAGGTGAGAAGAAGAGCTGCCCCACTTTCATGAGGACAAAAGGCTGCCACTGTAAGGTCCGTTATTGGACATTTGACGACGCCAGACTCAAAAGCTTGGTATTTTGGGTCAAGTTCAACAAGCTTCAAGCTCATGAACTAAGGCGTCCTTTGCAAGTTCAAGCAAACAAAAGCTTCAGTCCAAGAAAACTTTGCTGAACACATGGCGCCAGGAGAAAGCTACAAACCGATCTCTGGACCCTTGCCTCAAGCACTCAGAAGAGCACCAGGAGAATCATCTCAAGGACCACTGATGTCAACATCCCAAGCCTAAGAGCTCCGTTGACTGCAGTGGTTTGGTCATCATCAACTCTTTGAACCTCTTGGCTAAAGTGGGTGACGCCAGCTGCATCCATCTTCTGATCCAACATCTCATTGAGACCAGCCATGTTGAGCTGATCCAGCTTGCTCTGGAGGGAGTCGATGGAAACAACCGGTTCTTTGTCCTCATAAGGAATGGTCAAAAGATAGGTGACCGTAATCTCACCTTCCTCGGCGGTGGGAGCCATCTCCACATCAATCATCTCAGCATCCAGGCCTGTGACCTCGGTCATCAGATCTAGGTAGGCCTGCTCTACTCTTGGGTCTTTCATGTAGCCCTCATAGCCCTCAGCATTCTCCTCCACTTCCTCCACTTTCACAGCCATCCTCACTGTGACTTTGGCTGCTGCACCTTCAGCAGAGGTGGTGGCAATGGGCTCTGTCTCAGTCATTGTAGTCATGCTGGTAGTAATTGTAGTCTGGGTATGTGTAACTGTGCTTCCCGTGACAGTCTCAGTCACTGTAGTGGCAGTGGTGGTTATGCTTGTATCTGTTTGGGTTAAAGTTGCACTTGTTGTGGTCTGTGTTTCTGTCGTGGTGCTGGTATAGGTGGTTTCTGTGTGCGTTACACTGGTCATCGTCGAGGTTTTGGTGGTGCTGGTTGTTGTGATACAACAAGGTTCAGCACACGCATCCTTGCAATTGTCAATCACTGCCACAGATGAGCAGGTCAAGCCAGCTAAGGCCAAGGTCTCACAAGTGGCGGATCCACTGCATGGAGAGCTCCACATGTTGCTGGGACATCCCTCCGGAGGCTCCACTGCTACCACCAGCCCCAAGAAAAGTAGCCACGCAGCTCGCGGCACCATCAAGCGACCCACGAAACAGCGAAACACGAAGATCGTGCAAAAACGGAGCTACAGCTGCGGAAAATGTGGAAGCGATGTAGAAGCAACCTGCTTCAAGCTGTTCCAAGATCTTCCAACTGCCATGTCACTAGCATGATTTTAGCAAACGCGAACGGAAAGCTTCTGAAACAATTGTGACATCTGGAATCTTTACTTCCCACCTCGGCTCCAGCTGCTCCCGCATCACAGAAGCTCGATATAGTGCTCTGGAGTTCGCTGGTGATCCATGCCTTCAAAGTCTCGCGAAACTTGATCCTTGTTCAAACATCACTGATACAATCCATCTGCACAAATCGGACTTTCCCGCAATATGAGCAATTCTCCATTGCCCATACGTTTTGGTTTTGCTGTTTCCCAGCCTGCTACAGCTCCATAATCTGGCTGGCATAAGTCAATGGAGAGTGATTAAGCTCGAATCAAAACTGCTGCATTCAAAACAAACACTTTCAAACCAACACGGCATCGCTGTCCAGCCAGCTTTGAATCAACCAAGCATCCGGCAAGTAAGGTGAATCGCTGGACAGACTGAGAGTCTGTGTGAAAGCCGTAAACCACCCCGTTCACCAGATGTGCAATTGTTATGTCGATCAAATCAACCCAGCTTATATCAGCAGTAGCGGTCTTTGCTTCTGCATTCGGACAATCTAGGCTTCCCCTCGCCACATCTACATCAAACAAAAAACAAAAACAATCTGAATTATCAATCAATGAATGGCCCTCTTGTGGCGAAGGTCGCAAATGATTTTCTTTGTACACTGCCAGGTCGCCAGGTGATACAGAGTTCGAAACACCAGGCGAGACTCGTTCCACACTGTTTCAGTGTGAGAGGGTGAAACATCCACCGAAACCACCATCCACGGCAATCCCGCGATCGCAGGGGCTTGGTGCATTTGCATTCAGTGAAACAAACTCGGGGTTTATTCCGCAACCTGTCAACCAACAGGAAGCCACATGCAGAATGTCTAGGAGCCTAACAAAATACAGCAGGAAACAGCCCAGGCCGCCTGCGAAGTCGATTGGCTCTTGAGCTGGGTTCGCAGCATCTGGAAATAGGCCTCCAGCTGAGATACCCCATGCTCATTGACATGGCTGTGGTTCAAGATTGTTCACTCCAGAATTAGGTGGTTGGAGACCAGAAATGATCCGCCTGTATCCATTAGTCATTTATAATCGCAGAAAACCAGGAAATCCAGCGCCTGCTTGGTGCTTTGAAAGTCCTGCCCATGGCAATTTGTTCATTTTGCCGATTTTCGCAAACCTCTCATTCTGGCTTTGCAAAGGGAGTGCTCTTTGGGAACCTGCAACATGTTGAGATTCATAGACTACCCTACACCCACCTTGTTGTGGCGATCAATCTCCTCTTTGAGGTCTTGAACCTCCCGGCACTGACAAAGCGAAACTAAAGGTCCAACACGTAGACCAGGTCCCCAATCAGACTCCTCCCACTCAGCAAACATCCAACCTGGTTGTGGTACATCTCCAGCTCAGCAGCCATTTGCTTCATATGGCCGGTCTTTTCCTTCAAGTTTTGGCTATACCTGGCACAACAAAACTCCTCCAAGAAAGCTTTGGGGGCAGATCTGCTGAAAAATCATCTCCACATGCCACATGTCGCTGCATGGCTGGGGTCACCAAGCAAGCTGCTCCGCCACCTCTGGGCCGGGTTGCCTGTGGCAGAGATTCCAAAGGAGATGAAAGTTGGGTGATTTGATGAGGTACCATAAGATGCTTTGGCATATCAAACGACATCTGAAGATTGGCCTCCAAGCCAGTTGCAGATTTGGGTGTGGACAAATACTTTAGATGCCAAGTTGTCAATGTTGGTTTCGCACAGAGAATATGCTCTATAAATCCAATTTCTGGATAGAAGCCCAGCCTTGCAATGATGTTTTTGAGCTGCACATAGAGTTTTTCTTTTTCTTGAATCAGGGCATCCTTCTCCACAACCTGCAGGGGTAAGTGGTGGTCAGCACATGATGGGGGCTATGTACCAACAACGTGCTTACAATTGCTAATGGATTTGGCAATGATTTTGTCAGGCTTCTGTGTCATAGTTGTTCTGATGACTAGCAACTAAAGTCCATTGCAAGTAGATACTATCTTATGTTGTCATATAGACAATATCATATAGACAATATCATCATATATGTATACGAAAGTCCATGTCCATCAAGCATCGCCGGTGGCTGAAAAACACCAGACCTCCTCAGTCTTCGAGATGAGGAGCTTCTGCAATGCCTTCACCTGCAAAAATGTTGGGAAAACCACTAAGTTTGATACTTAATCATCATATGCCCTATTTCAATGGATTTAAATTGCATATTAATGGGTATATCATTATATAATTATATCCCATTTTGGGAGGAAGCCTTTTTTGAAGATTCGTGGATCCAAGACGTCCCTGAATCTCGAATCCAGGAAAAAAATCGTCAGTTGCGGATGATGATCTTTCAGGTGTGGGCTGTTGAAAAGAAAAAATATTTGATACCACCAACCAGTACTTGTCCAAGATTCCGTTGAGCCAACAGGGCTCAACTAGAGAATTCTTGGTTCATTGGGATATATAGCTTATATCACCAAAGTTTTTGGGTTACATCCCAACTTATGGTGGTTATTACCATGGTTATAACCATAAAAATATAACCCCAACTGTACCTCCAAGTGGGATTCCCCAAGTTCGCCTTCTGGATCATCTGGTACGTCGCTGGGTCGGAGGACTGGCGTGCAAGTTGGAGCTACCAATCTCTGTCTGCTCAAAAATCATCAACCCCAAAAAGAATTGGGATGAAGTACCATATAGCAACCCCCAAAGAAATAGAAAAGTGAATCTTCACTAAATTAAGTGATGATTTACTTTTCTATCTTTTGGGGGATGACTATTGGTGCCATGATCACCACGGTACAATTGGTATATAATTACTCAATAAATTACAAGCATTGAAATTGGTCCCGCAAGATCTTGAGCCATACCCAAAAATGGCAAATCTGCACAGCCCGGACACCTCGAGTTCTCTCCATCGATGGACGTTCATGGGATTTTCCAGCTCTTCCTGCAACGCCTTTGCCTTGGTCTCCTGACAGAGAAAGGGGGCATGGTGGCTGCTTAGTGTCCCGACCATCCCAAGAATCCATCCATGTATCTATTCATCTATTCATCTATCCACATACCCACCCACACTACATTGCATTGCATTGCACTACCTTACTTTATATTAAGTTACACTATTTTTCGTTACGTTACATTACATACTTACGCGCAAGGGTACAGTATGGCTCAAAAATAAGAAAACATGGGAAGCAAAGCTTCTCTCACATCGAGCAGATGGAATCCAACCATGTGGTGAATTCCCTGGTGAACCAGCTCCTCTCGTAACAAGGTCTTGTTCAGGAAGTGAATCTCTTGCTTCAGCGTCTCCACATTTGTGACCTCCACTCAGGCAGTTTGCAGCTTCGAGAGGTCAACTTCCAACAATTGGTTTCAGAGACCAGTTAGAGGAAACCCCTCTTGAGAGGTTGAACATTGGTTTCCTGTCTTCCAATGAAAACAATCCAGTGACAGCTGCATGACATGTGAGGGTCATTGAAGATGCGCAGCCTGCAGCTTGGCTTGCGCCACTTCGCCCTGGCACAAAAGGTCTCCAACCGGTGAAGCCGTTGGCATGGCATGGTTCGTTCTACTCCAGAGTGCTGTGGAAAAAACCAGGGTCATGTCCAGTTACTTGAAATCATGTGTATATACAATGTATATGTATCTATATCTATATATATATATATATAGGTGTATCTATATGTATGTATATATGTATATGTATATATGTATATGTATATATGTATATGTATATATGTACATGTATATATGTACATGTATATATGTACATGTATATATGTGGGTATATATGTACATGTATATATCTGGGTATATGTGTATATGTGTGTGTGTACGTACGTACGTACGTACGTAGGTACGTAGGTACGTAGGTACGTAGGTACGTAGGTAGGTAGGTAGGTAGGTAGGTATGTAGGTATGTAGGTATGTAGGTATGTAGGTATGTAGGTATGTAGGTATGTAGGTATGTAGGTATGTAGGTATATGTAGGTATGTAGGTATGTAGGTATGTAGGTATGTACGTATGTATGTATGTATGTATGTATGCATGTATGCATGTATATACAGATACATGTGTGTGTGAGTGTGAGCGATATACATTTGTATGTCTATGCATATGTATGTTATACATATATATATATATAATACAATTATGCAAGGTTGAACATGTGTGTGCGTGCCATACTTTCTGAGTTGTGAGAACCAACACCAGCATTTCGGTGCCCACAGACTCAATCCACAGATCCTGCTGGGCCTTGCACGCTCTGATCTCCGCTCGGAGTCTTGCTACTTCTTTGAGCCGATCCTGGTACCTGAACCAAAAAGCGTCGCGTCGGTGTTTTTTTGGCGGCAAACTTTTGGTGAAACCTGGTTGTTTCAAATGAAGTTCAAACTTCAGCAAGTGCAGATTTCAGTAACAAGGGCACTGGATCTCACCCTTCTGCAAGGTGCTTTGCTGGATCTTGATCTTCTCATACAAGGTGGCTAGCTCCTGGCCAAACACTCTGTACAAAACCGTGGAAATTTGGGGACCCAACGTCGGAGACGACCCCATACACGTGGGGGCATGGCCATCATGTGGGATACATCGTGGGGAATTTTCGTGGGGAATTCACCACCAATGAAGCAATGAGAAATACCCCCATCTATCCGATTGTACTGGTTGACACCATGTCCATCCATTTCCTATAAAATTGCCTGACAATCCCTATCAAAACATTGTGTAACCAACAGTTGGATATTTCATGATATTTCTAGATACTGGCTCAACTATGATACAATGGTCATAATCAAAATACTCTGTATATCTGCTTGTACTTACTATCATAGCCCGTACTATATCGGTAATGATACTGTGAGTTCTCATACCTTACAATCCTGTCTGTTTTACCATATTACATTGCCATTTCTTATCCCAAATGGAATTGGAAAAATCACCATGATGTGATTGTTTCAAGGAAATGTTATTATGCGCAAAAGTGATATGATTTAGCCACCTATATTAACATACAATATACATCAAAATACCACAAATTCCCCTGCTCCTCGTTGCGCCGGATCAGCTGGGCACCCAAGATGTCGCGCTCGCCGACAACGCCCTCAAGCTCCTGAAATTGACACAAGTCGGTGAAGGTCCGCATGGCTCAGGATGAAATCCGCCACTTTGATGGTTCAAATCTGTTCGAATCTTCACTTTTGATGGCGAGATCAATTGAAATCCTTTCACCTTGAGGGGAAACTGCCAAGACTGACACAAACTGGTTCAGATTTTTTAGATACATCCCGTTTGTATTCAGGCTCCTTCAGTTGGGCTTGTCGTTCTTGCTCTGCTTCTTGGATGGTGCTCTCCAGCTTTTTCAGCTGCGCACGCCTGAGATTGACAGAGTCTGAAACAGGAATTCCAGTGACAGTGGACTCTTTAAGGCATACGACATCCAAAGTGCTCCAACAATGTGGATGATCCAATTCAGTAAGCTGGCAATTTTCACAAAAAGGAGTGTCCCCATCGCAATGAAGCTTTCAATGCCAAGATAGAGTGTCCAGAATACATTAACGACAGCCCTGACAGGCCCAACAGCTCAGCCATCGCAGCCCATGGTGCTGTGTTTCAACGATGTTGGTCAAGCTCTTCAGCCTGCGCTGATTGCGCTGCGGAGAATGGACCAATTACAGCCTCGAAATGGTTGGTTCCCGCTAAAATGCTCTGAGAGGCGAGGCCGTGACACAAAAACGGCCGGCAAATTACGTCAAATTGCATGATTCAAAAACGCACCTTCGCTGCGCTCTCTCCTTCGCATCTTTGAGCTTCTCATTGTGCTTCAGCAACTGCAAAAGCATCCCGAGGCCACAATAGATTTCTAGTGACTGGAAATGACAATAGACTCTTGACGTGTTTGCAGCTGGAAGCCATTCAGATCATTCAGGGGTGACAACTTCATCCTGAATGTGTGAATGTCAGGTTGCATTTTGTACACTGTAAAAGCAAACGTGTGCGGCACATTCCAGCAGAGAAGTCAAAACAACAAAGCCGACTCTTGCAAGATGAGTGTGCGACTCCGATGGTAGATCCAGACGCCTCCTTGTGCTCGAAATGCCCGCGGACTAACTTGCTGTCCTGAAGTCACAAGAAGAGAAGAAAATCCAGACACGCTGCAATTTGCTGCAAAAAATAACTCATGATATCCCAGCCTTTTCTCGGAATTCTTCTTTGAGTGCTGTTGTCTGGTGAGATCTGCCACAAAGCCACGGTGCTTCAAACTGCAAACTCATCGTAGCAACTAGTCAAGCCATGCAGGAGAGTTACAGGGCTGCCCGCACCCTTTCGTCTCCGCAGAAGGATCAAACTGCAGTGAGGTATTGGTTTGTCCAAGACTAAGGTAGCCTAAAACCCAGTGGTTTATCATCATTTTATTTTCCTTATCAAAGTGGCCATACATTGGAGTATACCCAATTTCCGGACAAAGCCATGTGTTCAATCTTGCCGGCAGCTCATGATCTTGAACTTTCTGTTCATTTCCTGAGCTCCACACGATGCCCAAAAAACGAGTTCGTTTTTCGCCCATCATTTGTAAGTCGATGACTGTTTGGAGATGCAATGACATCCACCGAGACAGTTGCAGGGAGTGCATTATTATTACAATGGTCATATGAGTCATATCAAACCAGCACAAACACTGAGTCAAAATTTCAAGCACTTCAAGACCCCGCTGATTTTCCTCACAAGTTGATGGCTAGGGCAACCAAGACTCATTGATCTCTTCGTTAGATTCCACCAAACTCTTTGCCTGCATGTTCCTGCACCAGTGTTTCATACCCAAATGGATTGGAATCACAGGCTCTGAAAAGCTGGAGGCTGACAAAGCTGGCTGCTGACCTATCCATGCAGACATTGTCGTAGAGGTTCTTCTGCTGGTTCAGCTTTGCCTGTTGCGATTTTTCCGCCAAACTTGATCACCACAAGTTCTCAGATATCACCCCAATTTGAGATAGAACTCCACTTACAAACAGATCTTGGTTGATTTTGTTGTTTTGCTATAACTCTCCAAAACACTGGGCACTATGTATATTTATATACTGTATGTATGTAGATATATATATATATATGTGTGTACTGTATATATATATATACACACAATATGACAATATGCATTGCATGTTACAATTACTGACACATTTGGCATCATAGGACTTACACCCGGTTGTACATTGGATGTCAAAACTGGACACGGCTTTGGCTCAGCCCTTTGGCTCAACACCTCTGCGTTGGCGATCTGCTTTTTCAGCTCAGTCAGGGTGGAACCGCCTCAGCCACCGTGCCTTGAATGCCAAAAAAAACAAAAAAAAACATTGTAATAGAAAAATATAGAAAACAATTCTATATACCTTGATAGCATGATCCCGAGGACAACTCACACCAGGTGATTCATGGTGACTGACAGGTACGTCCTAAAAGCATGTGTCTCCCTAGAAAAACAAAGTCTGTGGGCGGAACACAGAAGTTTCTGGGTCCAAAACGGTTCTTGAGTTCTTCCTTGCAGGCGAAGTATTTGGCGTTCGCCTCAGCAAGGAGCAGCAGGACCGATTGGTTTCACTTGGCGGATCTGGTTGCCCTGGCCTGGGAGAGCTCTATCCCATACTTCTCGCGCTGCTTTTGAAGCTCCAAGATCCGTTTTTGGAAGTCAAGGGCATCCTGGCTGTTGCTTTGAATATCTCAAGATAAGATGACCCACAAGGATGATAATTCTTACATACGTCGTTGGAGTGAAGAGTGCGAAATTGAAAGAACTCGCACTTGAGGTTTCCAACGTTGCTGCCAACGTTGCTGACCTGCTTCCACCGCGTGATATCCTTCTGCAAGTTCATGGCTTGCGTTTCCTGGCAAGGGATTAGCATGTAAGCCCAAGCCAGCCAAAACTGCGTTTTTCATTTCTGCTTCCTTTCCACAACTGATCCCTCCTGACACCCCAAGAGCCAAGAGCTTTCACATTTTGTGTGTTGTCACTTCTGTTAGCAGGCCTGACGCTTCACCAAGTCAATCTGCTTCTTGGTGCGCTCATCTGCTTTCACCACGTTTTTGTTCAGGATATCGCGCTCGCGAAGCAAGTCCTCCGTTGTGACACACAAGCAGCTTCTTGACCATACAATCTATGTCTCGGCAAGATTTGGCACTGCAAGGGTATGGATCAAAATTCAAGACCCAGGCCACCACAAATTTGCTGTTGTACGTACCCACATGTACCCACTATCCAATCTAGAGTAACCCATTCTACCCATTTTTCACCAACAAAGCGTCATGACCTGATGCAAGAGACCCAGATGGATGACCCTCAGACCTCGATCTTCTTTCGATCAACATCTGCATCTCGCTTCAACGACTCGGCTGCTTCCTGCCACATGTCACCAATGAGGGAGAAAACCGTTAGAGACATCTTGCTGAATCATCCAGTGCCAAAGAAGACTATTGAAACTAATTATTGCCTGCGCGCAAAAAAGATAATGTCTAACATCATAGCTAAATCGTGACAAGGCATTGGGTGTGTCAGAAGTTGTGTACAAGGTAAAGTCCTGACCAGACTTGACCTCACTCTTCAGCTCGTTGCGTTTCCCTGCAAGCTCTGGAGTTTACCCAAAGAAAGAACTGGAACCCATCACGAGGACGTCCCTTTTCACATGAAACGCTCAGTAGCACAAAGATTTCTCCTAGCTTCAAAAAGAACAACAGCTCGAAACCACGGTTGCCTTCTGCCTTTTGTCTCTCATCTTCTGCTTGCTTGTCCTTCTTTTTCAAGGCCTGACTCTGCAACAATGTGAAGCAAGTTGAAACGCGCCAGCAATGGAAGGTGGCAACATACCATATGGCTTCCCAACAACTATCAGGGTGTCAGAAAGTAGGATACCCAGTCCATCCTACCTTCTTCAAAACCTCATGTAAATTGGGGCGCATCCCCTATAGTTTTGGACATCTATCACTGATCCATCAGCTCCAAGGACCTCGTGGAGCTTGATCAGTTTGTTCTTTTCTCGTTTATGTCGCTGAAGTTCATCCCTGCAGTGAGGCGATTGAACACATCCAGCAATCATCGAATTTGCTGGTAACCAAATAGCCGCTTCCACTGGTAAGAAAAATGGCTGGAAAACTGTCCACCTGCGATTCTTAATAAGCTGATCTTTTCCCTGATTTTCCTGCAGCTGGCTTTAGATCTGAAAGTTTGCTGGCAAATTTTGACCCAAAAAGTGTGGCAAACCAAATTTCAAATATGAAAAAAACTGAATTCAATGATTGTTCCATGAGACATCATGGGCACGCTGCACATTGCTGCGGCTATGCACAAGCGGGGCTGCCTTCTTTGTTAAGTCCACCGAAACACCATTGCTGCCATTGATACTCTGGTCAAGGTAAATAGCATTAACAGTCGCTTGCCATGTGCTGACGTGGTGTGTTCTTTGAAAGGGCTTTGTCCTGGACGACCTTTTCATTCTTCAAGGTCTCCTGTAAGGTGCAAGAGGCAGACTTGGAACACTTGGGATGCATCCCAGTAAGGGATGCAAAAAAGGGAAGGATTTGCCAGCAGCAACCACTTGAGCATTGTTTCAAATATGTGCTGCAATAAGATCAAATACAGTAAGATCAAATGGGATCAAAGAGGATCAAAGAGGATCAAAGAGGGTTGTCTGCCTGCTGCAGCTTTTCTTCAAGCTTTCGCTTCTCATCCATACGCTGCTGTACCCGCCTCGCATCATGAGGATGCACTATTTGTTCAGGGGACAACTCAAACCCTGAGAGGGAATGCGACAACATTTGCCCACTTCAGCTCAAGTTTCACAGCAACTTGGCATGAATACACAGCTTTCTAGATGTCTTGCCTTTCTAATCGCTCCTCTTCTTTGTCAGTGTCTGCCACAGCCTGATGTTTAGCCATCTCGAGATCGATATCTGGTGCCATATGCTGAAACCTATTGGTTTGTTTGTCCAAATTTCAGTCCCAGCGGCCCGCAGATTTCAGTCGACTTTTAGGAATACCATTCTATTGTAATTCTATTGTACCATATTGCAACTCTCTATTATATATAATTATGTATATATGTATATATATATATATATACACTCAAGTTTGACCCATAGCCTCTTGTACCTTGTTTCCATCTTCCCTGTATTCATGCATCTTCCCTTCATGCACTGCAACCAGCCTGTTGGATTTTCCGCAGCTCCGCCTGCTCTTGGGCGATAT
The DNA here is from genome assembly GCA_003297045.1 of Symbiodinium sp. clade C Y103. Taxonomy (NCBI): domain Eukaryota; class Dinophyceae; order Suessiales; family Symbiodiniaceae; genus Cladocopium; species Cladocopium sp. clade C. The sequence continues at coordinate 66,512 of BGPT01000799.1, read as the reverse complement.
TCCTGGACGACCAACCAATCTGATGGCTGGTCATTCTCCCGATTCACATGGCAGTTTGGTTTTTTTTGTTTTTTTTTTTGGAACAAACCCCATGGCAATTCGCATGCCATTCCTAAGGGTCGCCCAACCTCCTGGCTGCTGCTAACTCTTCTTGCTTCTGGTCGTTCTCTTCTCTGAGGTCCTGCCAGGCAACTGCATCGCATCAACGATCGGAGGAGACACATTCACGTTGTGTGTCCGAGGATCGATGTTGCAATCCTTGGGAGTGAACAATGCAGTGTTGGGTTTGGAGCTTATGGACACACATCCCCACGTCAACGTGTACTTTGTCTTCAGACATATTTCAGACAACTGATCCTTCATCTTCTGTTCCAGCGTCTCTTTCTCTCGCTTCGCAGTTTCGACCTGAAGCGTTGACTGATTGCCGCTGGAGCAAACCGACCTGAAACTGATGGACGATTCACATGCTTTGAGGATTGCATGGACTCTTCTCTGTCCACTGCCTCTCCACGCTTCTCGCCTATTTGGTCCTTCAACAATAGAATCTGAGCCTGGCCAAGTTCAGCGATCAGAGGGCATGCTCCAAGCTTGCACATTGTGCAGGAAGTACAGAGATGCTTTTCCAGGAAATCCACCTAGTTGGAGCACCTTAAGTATCAAAGAAACCTGTGCTTTGTACTGTCAACCGAATTTGAACGGCTCTTTGTCGGACCTTAAGTCGGACCTCAAGTGCTCGATTATGCTAGATTGATGTCAGTCATGCTGCTGTTTGAAGCAGAAGCTTCGGTGCAGAATGCAAGTGCCTCTGCTCCAGCTAAATCCTTTTCCAGCCGCTGCACTTCATCAAAACGGCCTTGTGTGATCCTGCAAGACCACGAGATTTCCAAGGCATCACGTTCATCTCAGAGAGAACACTCCAATGCCAAGATGTAACCGCAGTGCTGAGGGCAATATCAGGAGCAAACAAGAGGATAAGGACACGGTTTGCAAGCTACCTCTGCAGCATTTCAGTGTTCTGCTTCAAGAGATCCCGGTCTTTTTCTAGTTGCTCCTAACAGTGGAAGCAGCAGCACCAGTGCTTTCGCAATGCTGGTCGTGTCTAGTCTCCGTTTCCAGTATGCAATGCTCTTGAAGTAGTTCTTCGCAGCATCAAATGAAAGACTCTTCAAACATGCGTCACAGACACAAACGGAAAGACGGGAGCCTTCTGCCCAATGAGCTGGTTCAACCTGGGAAGGAAACGCCAAATTTCAGATGGAGGAGCTCCCAGTTCTTGCGCACAATTCTGCATTTCTGGGTTACCGGCTGAAACTCCTGCTCCTCAGACATGCCAGCTCCTTGTTCTATCCTGGACAAATTGTTGTTGATTCACGTTTCTTTCCAAGCTGTTCAGCTTGAAATTTCTCAAAGTAAGATCTGATGAATATTCTTTTCTGCACTGTTGGTCGGCCTTGACACCAAGTCTTCAATTTCGGCCTTTCGCTTGCTGATGGTCTCTTTTGCCTGGCAGAGTTGGACACAGAGTTGGCCCTGAACCCGCTATACTTCGTGTCGTGGCGTGTCTTTGGGCCTGGCCTGCTCCTCTTTTCTATTGGCCTCCTCCACGAGTTTCTGCTTGGCATCGATCTCTTGCCTGGCAACAGTCAGAGAAGACCACAGAAGTGGAATGCCAAAAACGATGTTGTTTGAGCAGTGAATATAATTGAGAGAGAAACTAGTTCTTCTCATAGAACAATGCAAATGTTGACATGTCTCATGCTCTCATCAGAACCGAACAAAAGGGCAAACAATCCCAAGCCTGAGGGTCGCAATCTGCTGCTGATCTTCCGCTGCTGTTTTCAGTGCAGTTTGTACATTTTGTGCCTGGCAGAGCAGAATTGCTGCCCTGCATGTCATTCTGATATGCATATGTAAAAATGTATGTATGTATGTATGTATGTATGTATGTATGTATGTATGTATGTATGTATGTATGTATGCATGCATGCATGTATGTATGTATGTATGTATGTATTGTATATATATATATATATAACTAAGAATGGTCATCAAAATCTGACACTCTGTTCTCATAAGTTGCATTTTGGAGTCTTCACCCATGGAGCTGCAAGTGGTCTTGGACCTTGCAATTCTCTCGGTTATTTTTTACCTCAAACCAAGTTGCCACGCTCATTGAGGTCCTGGCACTGGTGCTGATCTCAGAGTTCAGATCTCGGATCTTCTTTGTGAGTCGCCTTAGCCCATCTTCCCCTGGGCCATGTGCCCCATGGCTATGGTTGCAGCCTTGGTCCTCTCAGGTAAGCGTTCGGCTTTTCAGCTTCATGAGAACGCATCAGAGCCTCCAAAGAGAAAAATCAAATGTCGCGTAATCAACTTCGACCAGTAACTCTTCGTGAAATTGCTTAAAGTTTGGATTCCAACCTCCAACGCCGGATGAGGAGATGCGTATGATTTTCAGATTATGTACAGATGGAGGCAAGTGGTAGGGTGCCAAATCTGCCCACAGAAGGTGCCAAACATGTTGTGTTAATTCACATCTACAACGACGTGGTGGTTTGTTGATCCGCTGCAAAACTAAATTGAGATATGTGATATGTTGTAAAGACATCTACATCAAAAACAAAATCTACAAAATTGAACATATGGCAAACCCATCCAAGGTTACACATGTCGTTGAGAAAATTGAGACTGCCCAAGGTGTGTTGGTTGAAACTTGTCACTTGCACGTTGTTTTTTGACTTTCGTTTGGAAAAATACAACATGTTTTGTTAAATACTTAGCAGAAGGCGTCAAATACGCTCAAAATGGGGACAGTTTGTGGTTTGCCTTTCTTGTAACTATGTTTTGGAAGGCGGTGACTAGAGAGGAAAAAATATGATAAATACAGGTTTCAGCGCGTTGAAATTTGGCAGCATTTGGGGCAATGGTCCAAAATGATCCAAGAATGATAGGTGTGCACTTGTGACATGATTCCAACATCGTTGGATGAAATTGGGCTGGAAATACAAAAAAATGGTTTGAAGTATGACGCCAACATCGGTGGAGAAAACGTTACATTTGTGTATTCGTGGAACATCTACCAATCAGCTTAAATTGAGTTTAATTTTCATGTATATCATGTATATAATTTGACCCGCATGTTTCCAAATGCCGGTCACAAAATAAACACACGTCACGTGCCTTGTACAGTTTCTCGTACTCAAGCCGGAAAGGACTTGGGAAAGTTGCGTTCAGAAATGCTAATGTAATGAGTGCCAATTCATTTTTTGACCCCTTTGAATCGCACAGGGAATGCATGAAAATTGTGAAGTTTTTGTTCACCTTAATATTTGTAAGTGCGGAACTCGACAATGTCCTTCTTCTTGCCAGTGAGTTCGATCACCGTGTCCTGGACACGTCCATTTACATCAAATGTCCATAACAAAACCGGTTTCGATCACTGTTCCTGGTAGTCTTTCTGCAAGGTTTCCATGGCTGAGCCGCCTCAGACACAACAACTAGTCCAGTGACATCTTTGAACGGTGACGGCCTTCTCGCCATTGGCATGGCAATCTGAGGGATGGTACTGTCTGGAGAAACCATGGCTGAACGACACTGGAAAGCAAAACCCCGTTGTTAACAAAACCCCCGGTTTTGTTGTCTATCCAAGGCTAAAATCAAAGACCACTGCGTTTGACATGGTCACCATGACTGAAAAGCAAATATGATGCCTCCTTGCAAACTGTCAAAAAAACTATGCCCCAACATGAAAGCTTTTGTTCCATGTTTTTACTGCAAACGAAGCTCCAAATTATCAAAAAATGTAATATGTTGATACTCTAATTTCCTGCAGAACCAAATGGCCAACATGATTACCAACTCCCACATCATGCAGACGTGTGGCAAACGCCTACAATTTTTTGCAGCTCAAAATTCCACACGCAACAATTCCATTCAAGAATTGAAATTTTCATCGTGTCTTAACATCAATAAAACAATGGTTTTTGCGGGTTATGTGGCAACCACGTGCGCGTTTCTTCGGACATCGCACAAACTTGGTTGTTCGCACACCAAAATTCTACAAATAGCATCCACCACAACAAACGATCGAATCACACTGTCGTACTGCTTTGTTGCAATGAACCACAGTAGTGTGAACAGGTCAACATATTGTATTCTAATACAGTGTTTGCACAATTATTGCCGTGTTGTGACGAAGTCTTTCAGAATGATTTTTTCAAAAATCACCGATGCCACTTCCGTTTTCCCCATCATTTCCTGTTTTCCATTTTGTTTTGGTAACCACAATGCCTGGGACATCCATATTTTTGCCGCCACCGGGTTGAAAACTGCACGAGTAGGCGTGCGCATTTTGGATCTTGAAGATATTGCAACGCAATTTTGACCCGGTGGGGTGGAAGGAACTACTAAGGTTTTTTCGCCTGCGTTTCAACATATGTTTGTTGTCACGTTGTTACTTTCTCGGGTAATTTTTGACACATTTTTGATGTTACACTATGGATTTTCTCAAGGATCTCTTGGCTGCGCTCTTGACCTTCTCAAGTAATTCTTGACACGCTCTTGATGCTACGTTTTTGATTTTCTCAAGTAATTTCTGACACGCTCTTGATGCTATGCGTTTTTGATTTCATCAAGTTTTTTCAACACAAAATGTCAATGATTCCTGTTGAACTCGCCAATTTTTGTTGTTTTTCTTTTTTAGGAATTGCTGGATTTTTTTTCCTTTGAATTAAACTGCTTTCGGCGTGAGAGTTGTTGTGGCCCTAACAACTCAAGATTTATGTGGTATCGGATAGTTGAATCGTTGTATCCAACAATATTTTGGGTTTAGATCCCAGTAGTTCCCGCACAAGGCGGGGCGGAAGTTGCCTTAGGGATAGACATTAAGACCTTTTTCATCTATAGAACTTGCTTGCGCCATGCGTGAGCCAAACCTGTGCGCGCGTGCGCTGCGCACATGTGCTGCGCTGTTGAAATAATGTCACAGATGAAAGTCCACACTTCACACTCCACACCTCAAACTTCACACTTCACCATCCACACTGCACACTTCAAACTTCACACTGCACACTTCAAACTTCACACTGCACACTTCACACGTCACACTTCACACTCCACACTTCACACTTCACGCTGCACTCTGCACACTCCGCACTTCACACTTCGCTCTGCACTCTTCACACTCCACGCTTCACACTCAAAACTTCACACGTCACACTCCACACTCCCCACTTCACACTTCACACCTCACACTTCACAGTGCACACTTCAAATTTCACACTGCGCACTTCAAACTTCACACTGCACACTTCACACTCCACACTTCACACTCAAAACTTCACACTCCCCACTTCACACTTCACCCTTCACGCTGCACTCTGCACACTCCGCACTTCACACTTCGCACTGCACTCTTCACACGCTTTACACTTCACAATGCACGCTTCACACCTCACACTCCACACCTCACACTCCACACTTCATCTCATCCCATCTAATCTCATCTGACCTCGCCTTACCTTAATCCCAACTTCTCTTCTCATCTCAACCCATCTCTTCTCATATGACATCTAAGCTTGCAAAAGGCACTTTACTTCGTACTATAAAGCTTGCGCAAAGCACTTCCCAGTACTACTTCGTACTACAAAGCTTGCACACAATACTTCCCAGTACTACTTCGTACTACAAAGCTTGCACAAAGCACTTCCCAGTACTACTTTCTACTACAAGGCTTGCACGAAGCATTTCCCAGTACTACTTCGTACTACAAAGCTTGCACCAAGCACTTCCCAGTACTACTTTGTACTACAAACCTTGCGCAAAGCACTTCCCAGTACTACTTGGTACTATAAAGCTTGCACAAAATACTTCCCAATACTACTTCGTACTACAAAGCTTGCACAAAACACTTCCCAGTACTGCTTTGTACTACAAAGCTTGCTCAAAACACTTCCCAGTACTGCTTTGTACTACAAAGCCTGCACAAAGCACTTCCCAGTACTACTTTGTACTACAAAGCTTGCACAAAGAACTTCCCAGTACTACTTTGTACTACAAAGCTTGCATAAAGCACTTCCCAGTACTACTTGGTACTACAAAGCTTGCACAAAGCACTTCCCAGTACTACTTCGTACTACAGAGCTTTTACAAACCACTTCCCAGTACTACTTCGCACTACAAAGCTTGCATAAAGCACTTCCCAGTATATACTACTTTGTACTACAAACCTTGCACAAAGCACTTCCCAGTACTTCTTTCTACTACAAAGCTTGCATAAAGCATTTCCCAATACTACTTTGTACTACAAAGCTTGCACAAAGAACTTCCCAGTACTACTTTGTACTACAAAGCTTGCACAAAGCACTTCCCAGTACTACTTGGTACTACAAAGCTTGCACAAAGCACTTCCCAGTACTACTTCGTACTACAAAGCTTTTACAAAGCACTTCCCAGTACTACTTCGTACTACAAAGCTTGCATAAAGCACTTCCCAGTTTGTACTACTTTGTACTACAAAGCTTGCGCAAAGAACTTCCCAGTACTATTTTGTACTACAAAGCTTGCACAAAGCACTTCCCAGCACTACTTTGTACTAAAAAGCTTGCACAAAACACTTCCCAGTACTACTTCGTACTACAAAGCTTTTACAAAGCACTTNACTACTTTGTACTAAAAAGCTTGCACAAAACACTTCCCAGTACTACTTCGTACTACAAAGCTTTTACAAAGCACTTCCCAGTACTACTTCGTACTGCAAAGCTTGCACACAATACTTCCCAGTACTACTTTGTACTGCAAAGCTTGCACGAAGCACTTCCCAGTACTACTTCGTACTACAAAGCTTGCACAAAGCACTTCCAAGTACTCCTTTGCACTACAGACTTTCCAGTACTACTTTGTACTACAGAGCTTGCATAAAGCACTTCCCAGTACTACTTTGTACTACAAAGCTTGCACAAAGCACTTCCCAGTACTACTTCGTACTACAAAAGCTTGCACAAAGCACTTCCCAGTACTACTTTGTACTACAAAGCTTGCACAAAGCACTTCCCAGTACTACTTTGTACTACAAAGCTTGCACAAAGCACTTCCCAGTACTACTTTGTACTACAAAGCTTGCGCAAAGAACTTCCCAGTACTACTTTGTACTGCAAAGCTTGCACAAAGCACTCCCCAATACTACTTCGTACTACAAAGCTTGCACAAAGCCACTCCTAGTACTACTTGGTACTACAGGGCTTGCACGAAGCATTCCCAGTACTACTTGGTACTACAAAGCTTGCACAAAGCACTTCCCAGTACTACTTCGTACTACAAAGCTTGCATAAAGCACTTCCCAGTACTACGTACTACTTTGCACTACAGACTTTCCAGTACTACTTTGTACTACAGGGCTTGCACAAAGCACTTCCCAGCACTACTTTGTACTAAAAAGCTTGCACAAAACACTTCCCAGTACTACTTCGTACTACAAAGCTTTTACAAAGCACTTNAAGCTTGCACAAAACACTTCCCAGTACTACTTCGTACTACAAAGCTTTTACAAAGCACTTTCCAGTACTACTTCGTACTACAAAGCTTGCATAAAGCACTTCCCAGTATATACTACTTTGTACTACAAAGCTTGCACAAAACACTTCCCAGTACTACTTTGTACTACAAAGCTTGCACGAAGCACTTCCCAGTACTACTTCGTACTACAAAGCTTGCACAAACCACTTCCCAGTACTACTTGGTACTGCAAAGCTTGCACAAAGCACTTCCCGGTACTACTTGGTACTACAAAGCTTGCACAAGGAACTTCCAAGTACTACTTTGTAATACAAAGCTTAAACAAAGCACTTCCCACTACTTCGTATACAAAGCTTGCACAAAGCACTTCCCAATACTACTTCGTACTGCAAAGCTTGCACAAAGCACTTCCCAGTACTACTTCGTACTACAAAAGCTTGCACAAAGCACTTCCCAGTACTACTTTGTACTACAAAGCTTGCACAAAGCACTTCCCAGTACTACTTCGTACTACAAAAGCTTGCACAAAGCACTTCCCAGTACTACTTTGTACTACAAAGCTTGCACAAAGCACTTCCCAGTACTACTTTGTACTACAAAGCTTGCACAAAGCACTTCCCAGTACTACTTTGTACTACAAAGCTTGCACAAAGCACTTCCCAGTACTACTTGGTACGACAAACCTTGCACAAAGCACTTCCCAGTACTACTTGGTACTATAAAGCTTGCACAAAATACTTCCCAATACTACTTCGTACTACAAAGCTTGCACGAAACACTTCCCAGTACTGCTTTGTACTACAAAGCTTGCACAAAGCACTTCCCAGTACTACTTCGTACTACAAAGCTTGCATAAAGCACTTCCCAGTACTACTTTGTACTACAAAGCTTGCACGAAACACTTTCCAGTTCTACTNCACTTCCCAGTACTACTTCGTACTACAAAGCTTGCATAAAGCACTTCCCAGTACTACTTTGTACTACAAAGCTTGCACGAAACACTTTCCAGTTCTACTTCGTACTACAAAGCTTGCACAAAGCACGTCCCAGTACTACTTTGTACTGCAAAGCTTGCACAAAGCACTTCCCAATACTACTTCGTACTACAAAGCTTGCACAAAGCACTTCCCAGTACTACTTCGTACTACAAAGCTTGCACAAGGCACTTCCAAGTACTACTTTGTAATACAAAGCTTGCACAAAGCACTTCCCACTACTTCTTGGTATTACAAAGCATGCACAAAGCACTTCCCAGTACTACTTTGTACTACAAAGCTTGCACAAAGCACTTCCCACTACTTCTTGGTATTACAAAGCATGCACAAAGCACTTCCCAGTACTACTTTGTACTACAAAGCTTGCACAAAGCACTCTACTACTTCGTACTACAAAGCTTGCACAAAGCACTTCCCAGTACTACTTGGTACTACAGGGCTTGCACGAAGCATTCCCAGTACTACTTCGTACTATGAAGCTTGCACAAAGCACTTCCCAGTACTACTTCGTGCTACAAAGTTTGCACAAAGCACTTCCCAGTACTACTTCGTACTACAGGGCTTGCACAAAGCACTTCCCAGTACTACTTCGTACTACAAAGCTTGCACAAAGCACTTCCCAGTCCCAGTATTACTTTGTACTACAAAGCTTGCACAAAGCACTTCCCGGTACTTCTTTGTACTACAAAGCTTTTACACGGAGAAGCTTTTATACAGAGAATTTTTTACACACAAAGAAGCTTTCACACAGAGAAGCTTTTACACACAAAGAAGCTTTTACACAGAGAAGCTTTTACACACGGCAAGCTTTTACACAGACCAACTTTTACACAGAGAAGCTCTTACACACAAAGAAGCTTTCACACAGAGAAGCTTTTACACAGAGAAGCTTTTACACACCGCAAGCTTTTACACAGCAAGCTTTTACACAGAGAAGCTTTCACACACCGCAAGCTTTTACACACAGCAAGCTTTTACAGAGAGAAGCCTTTGCATAGAGAAGCTTTTACACAGAGAATCTTTTACACAGAAAAGCTTTTACACAGAAGCTTTCACACACAACAAGCAATTACATACGGAAGCTTCCGAATCTCGACGCCAAAGCCCAAAACTCGACGGATGGTGAGATGTGCAACTGTGAAGATCGAAAAGCATGAAACATACAGAGAGAGATACATGAAGCTGTCTCAAAGAAATAAGATGTGAATGGTACAAGATGCAAATAAAAAGATATTCATGAGTGTGTGAAGATGTGAGATGTGAAGATGTGAAGATGTGTGATGTGAAGAGATGAAGAGATGAAGATGTGAGCATTTGAAGATGTGAGGATGTTTTGTGCATGACGTGGTCCCCCTCCCCTCGGGGGGTGGGGGACCTTCTTTTGGCTTGCTTCTCTTGGAGGAATGGTCACACTACGACACTTCGTTGGCTGTGGCTGTGGTGAATTTCCTTCTGAGTTGGCTTTCATCTTTACAAGTTTGCTGAGTTTGATTTGAAGAAGAAAAGTAGTGCATGTCCAGATTTGCGTCCCATCTTGGAACAGGAAGGAACTTAACCTTTGTGAGCAGAAGGACACGCACATTTTCGTCGAGTTTCAGGTCGTTTGTCATGGTCTGTCAGACTCCTCAGGACTTGTTGATTTTGGTCAGCATGCAGGGAACTGGTCAGCCACAACCGTTTGAGACTTATGAGAAGTGTTTGCGTGCTCTGCTCAGGTACTTCATGACTGACATGCAGGGAATGCCCTTTGCAAGGGATCCGGTTTTTGCTTCAGATTTCGGACCCCGTTTTGGGGTCCGCCGCGCACAACCATTTTTAAACCATGCATGTGTTCAATTCGACCAGGATTGCGGGTGTTGTTTGTGTGAGACACATTTCATTGATGTGAGGTCCAATGTGCTGTGAAGGTGTTTGCAAAGTGGCACTGTGTGGCACGTTGTTTTGTAAAATTGTCGTTGTCATTGAAAAGACTTGTTTTGCGCCATGCCCATGTGACAATTTCATGCCCCACCCCTTTTCCCCCTTAGACTCTTAGCGCACAAGGAAAAAATCAAGAGCTAAAAAGATGGCGGGGTAGAAGATGCCTGGAGTCTGGAGTAATTAATTTTAGCAGCAAACAACAGTGTATTTTTGTTCCGGAGGAAATTACTCCGCTCCTTTTCTGAGGTTGGCTCGGGAGGGGTGGGTTGGAGTTAGGGTTCAACCCTAACCCTGAACTATGGGGGTCTCGGGGGGGAGGGGGGGGGAACTCAGCAACTCAGCAACTAGTTACTAGTTAGCAACTAGTTGTAACTAATTCCGGAACTAGTTAGCAACTAGTTGTAACCAACTCTCCAACTAGTTTGCAACTAGTTACAACTAACTCTCTANCAACTAACTCTCTAACCCTGGGCCCGGGGCCAGGGTTACAACTAGTTACAACTAACTCTCTAACCCTGGGCCCGAGGCCAGGGTTACAACTAGTTACAAAAAAAGATATTACTACTACTACTACTACTACTACTACTACTACTACTACTGCTACTACTACTGCTACTACTACTACTACTACTACTAATATTACGAATTGCTTTATGAACAAAACAAATGGTGCAGGAAATTTTACTACTGCTACTACTACTACTGCTGCTGCTGCTACTACTACTACTACTTCTACTACTACTACTACTACTACTACTGCTACTATTACTGCTACTGCTACTACTACTACTACTACTACTACTACTACTACTACGACTATTACTACTACCACTACTACTACTACTACTACTACTACTACTACTACTACTACTACTACTACTGCGACTACTACTACTACTACTACTACTGCTACTACTGCTACTACTACTACCACTACTGCGACTACTACTACTACTACTACTACTACTGCTACTACTGCTACTACTACTACTACTACTCCTCCTCCTGCTACTACTGCTATTACTACTGCTGCTACTCCTACTACTATTACTACTATTTGTTTTACGAACAAAACCAATCGGGCAGGAAATTTTATTACTATTACTTCTACTATTACTATTGCTATTACTGGTAGTACTACTTTTTTTTGCTCGGAAATAGCGCACTTTGGCACAAGGCCTGTGTCACTAGACAAAGAAATGAGACAATAAGATGAACTTAAATCCAAAACTGAAACGACTAACAACGCCCGGCTCTCAGTACAGCGCCAAGACGATATAGCAGCCAGGTGGCATAAAGCTGGCCAATAAGGTCCCCGCAATAGTGGATGAACTGTGAAAGAAATGCCGAAAGTATCATTCACGCAACGCAATCCACCAATAGGCCAGATGCACCTACAGAGCCCCCCTGTACGTGGGTATTCAGCGAAATTCCGGTTCCAGCTTCAATAACTCCCGGTTTCATCTAGTTATTAGTGGTAGTACTACCACTACTGCTACTGCTGCTGCTGCTAGTACTGCTACTACTGCTATTACTACTGCTACTGCAGAGTGGGCCTCCCCAGTTGCGTGGAGGGCTTGTTGTCTCTAGAATGTCATCAGCTCGTCAGCATCCGAAAGAATACCTTCTATCATGTTTATACCGGCTCCCAGCCGTGGCAAGGCCAAAAACGGCCTCGCCAGACACTACCAGATTTCACCTTCGCAAGCCATTTTTGGAAGCGCTTTTATGACCAAAAACGGCTTTGTGCCATCAGAAGGATTTTACAACGCGTTACTTGCGCAGCGGGAGCAGGGCTCAGACGCAAACAGCAAACTTTCGGAATGTACATGGCAACTATTCCACAGCAAACAATTGCAAACTTCAAGCGCTGAGACCTGATGGAGTTTNATGTACATGGCAACTATTCCACAGCAAACAATTGCAAACTTCAAGCGCTGAGACCTGATGGAGTTTGCGGCTCTGCAGACGTCTGATCATCAACCCGGAGATGTCAGAAAGGTGGACCAACAAACACATGGCTTGCAAACCTTTATTACAGCCACCTCCGGTACGACGCAGCATTGAATGAAGAACAACGAATGCTTCAAAAAACGCAGGCGTTCCTTGTAGCAAGGGTGAATGCTTCAAGGAGCCCCTTTCTGAAACTTCTTCATCCTAAGACCATTTATTATATCACACTGTTACATCATTTCACACCTGCATCACTTCGACAACCACGTTGCAGCCTTGCAGATGATCAACTTGCAAAGGTACGCCAAGGTTCTTCCACANCTGTTACATCATTTCACACCTGCATCACTTCGACAACCACGTTGCAGCCTTGCAGATGATCAACTTGCAAAGGTACGCCAAGGTTCTTCCACAACTTCACTTCTCAGCCTCAAAAACCGGACCCTACAAGGGGGCCTTCCCAGTCTGGACTACTTTCATGCCCTGGGTGCAACGCGTACGGTTTTTGATTCTGCTCATTGAAAAGCCGCGCAAACCAGCCAGAAAGAATGTTTGTAGATCTAATCTTCAAAGGTGAAAATGAGCTTGCTGCGCACCGCCCGCATGACAAAAAGCTTTTGTTTATTTCCGGACGGGACTCTTGCATCAGGCCGAAAGATCATACACCTGACTTTGGTAAGCGTCCGCACGGAATAGTTTTCCTTGCGTGGCATGCGTTTGATTCCCAATACAAAATTATGCGTAATAGTAATGGAATAGTCTCGTTGCGGACAGACCGGGCACAAAAGTGGCTATCTCGCTACGAAATAAGCAATAGTTTTTCGCCAATCATAAAATACTCTGTTGTTTAATGCGGACTGAAGCTTCCCCGCCAGAAGTTGCCAAGCAATGATTTTTTTGCATTAAGAGTCCATAGGCGGCTTTGCCGATCGTATCGGCTTGTCCCATGGTCCAGACATTGGCGAGACCAGCTGTTGGAAGAAGAGCTGGTGGCCCGCTTCTGCTGTTTTGAGCAAGTTGATTCAGCCTTGAAAACCTCTACCAATAATGGACCCCAGGAGTGCGCCTCCCGAGTACATTACCATTCTGATCTTACGCGGGCAGTTGGCTCGCATTGGTGACAGGATAAGATGAAAATCTACCTACTTTTGCTAGAAGCTCATGCGGGCTCCTGGAGCAGCTGGTCGAGAACAGATCTCGACTTCCTCGTTCCAGTCCTCGGATCGAAGAAGCCACTCCAAGGCAATTGTCGAAATCCGAACTTCTCCATGCACTTCATGAACTGGCTGTAGAGCTTGGCGAGCACTCTTCTCCTCTTCCTGGTCCTCTTCCTCGATCTACATCCATCCTTCTTTCAGCGATGATTTGTCGGTTCCTGAGGCATTCTTGCCGTACCTCCGCAAACCGCAGCAACCACCCGAAATCTTGCACAAATCTGGGCTGTCGCCTCGGCCCCCCCAGAGACTTCTGTGAATTCTCCGAAAGCCAGCGCAGAAGCGAAAACTGCCGCAGAGGTTGCATGCCTGTGTTCTCTGTTGGCATGGGAGGTTGACTGAGTGCAGTGACCACTGGACCCCAGTCAGCTCCAGCTAGTCCAGCCAGTCCTGGAGGGTCAGGGATTCCCGAGCCGGTTGAGTCAAGCAATGCAGCTCCAAGCATTATCGTGGAGAAATGCGCCGGTGATTGCGCCGTCGACTAGAAGGTTTGCGTATGTTTGCCAGGGCACTGGCATGAGGCTATTTCGCCTTATTGGGAGCCGCAGACGCCGAGTCAGAGCCTCAGTTCAGGTCGTTCAAGAAGTCAACATGATTCAGGTGTTTGCAGTTTGAACGAAGCTAGAAGCACGACCTCTTTTCAGGTGGTGTTTTGTTCTTGGAACTTGCTTGTGGTGCTAACTCAGTCATTCAGGTTGCATGTCAAGAGTTTGGAGCAAGCTACATTGGGATTCATGCTGGTTTGGAACCTGGGTCGAGGCAAACTCAGCCTTTAAAGTGCTTGCCCGCTTCAGTGCCTCCAATCTCCATTGTTCAAGCTTAAGAAGAAGGAAGGAAACGTGCTCAAGAAGGTTATTTCAAGATGTTGAAGGTTATCGGGTTTATCCAGATCATTTGAAGTCACTTGGAGATTCAGACAACACTGTGAGCCATGCAGTCAGCTTGGAACTGCCAAAACGAACCGATATTGGTCAGACGCAAGACTACAGACTTTTCTCGAATTTCACTTGCAATTTTGTTTGCGATGGATTGATCAGCAAAATGTTGTTTGAATTGTTTGTCATTGCTTGCGGCTTGCATGCGCGATGTTAGCAGTTTGATTTTCAGGATGTCAGGAAAAGCACAGGCTTTCATTTGCTGAGTGAATTCTCAAGTTTTTCATTTGAGATGTCCAGATATGAAAGCTTTCTGGATTCAGTTTTGACATTGCTCAAGGCAAAATCGTCAGGAACTAATTGACTTCTTGTGCGCTCACGCTCCAGTTTTTTGTCCTGTTGTGTGTGTGTGTGTTTTCTTTTAGTGTAGTCTTGGGGCCGATCGCATTGCAGCTGTCTGTGGCGTTTTTCATTGGACATTGGAAAACTTTGACTGTTTACTGGTGTCTCGGTCTTTAGACACCCCTACAACTGTGAGATCAACCGGAAGACTCCATCCTGGACTGCTGAAAAGGATTTTGATTGAGACTGGATCTACTGAGACTGGACCTTCAGCGACCTTCCAAATACAGTGGAATTGTGCCGACGGCAAGTTTTTCTTGATAGCTGACTTGACAGCAGATAGTTTCAGACTGCACAGGAAACAACGAGTCTTGCTATCACTTGAATGCCTTTTGTGAGCTATTTCCGGATGATGTCAAGAAAGAGCTTGCTTTGTGCGAGGTTTGCCGCACATTATGTTTACTCTTGACAGTGTATGTACTGTATGTATCAGAAATGGGACAACGATTCCATGTCAGTCGCTAGTGCAGGACGTTTAAGAATTTGCCGGTTTCAGAGTTTCGCAAATGCTCACAATGCGGAGTCGAAGGAGATGATAGGAGACAAGCTGTTTCACGGCAAAGACGTCAGGCTTCTACTTCTGGAATGTGGATGCCGGATGATGGGCATGTTGAATATCTTTCCCCTTCTGCAGGTGAAAATAGCTGAGCTGATGATTTTCTGAATTCTGGGAAGTATTTTCTGAGGACACCGTGATGGTGCGGATTTTTTGGAGAGAGATGAGGCAGCATTTCAATCTGGAGTACACTACAGTGGACCACGAGTGATCGAAGAGTCACTTATGTTCCTCACATCGAAAGGGGGTGTGAAAATTTGGTATGTTATACCCTGGCCGAGCGCTATGAGGATCATTGCATGTGCATTGGAGATGATCTATGTTGTTTGTGGAGATTGCCGTTGAAGTTCGTCTTTGTGACGCTGCATACGAGTATATCGCACTGCATAGTTGAGAATTGAAGTGGTATCATGGAGAAACGAACCGTTTTTGCCACTCTATGAGTCCAACAGCTAGCGCCGTTGAACTCATCTCGTGTTGTAGCTCTCAATGTGTGTAGTATCATCAGGAAACCATTTGTTTTGCGTGCAACTGACCTCGTAGTTGAACTCAACATAGTTCGTAGTTTTGATTTGAGACGTTTTCATAGGAAACCGAATTAGTTTGAGAACGTTTTGAGAATTTTATGCAAGAATTCGAGCTTTTGATCCAAAGGATTGCTCGAGGAATCCAGTTTGCTAAATCGCCACAAAACCCAACCTTGGATTTTGTGTCTCCAGAACTGTTTGCCCAACGATGCTCGTTGGCTCAAGCCCGAGCGAGAGAAACAGAGTGTGTGTTGCGCGTTGTTTGGTTGTCTGGAGTGATTTGAGCGAGAGAGCACGGAAAGTTTGACTCACGTTTGGTTTTGGACAGTTTGCTTTGGGTATAAACTTGATCGCGATAGGTTTTGCTTTGGTTTTCAGGGCACAACTTAGCGGTGCAAAGTTTTACGACACGGACCCTTTCACACACAGACCCTCTTACACGCAGAAGCTTTTACACACAGACGCTTTTACACACAGACCCTTTCACACACAGACCCTTTTACACACAAGCGCTTTTACACACAAGCGCTTTTACACACAAATCCTTTTACAGACAAACGCTTTTGCACACAGAAGCTTTTAGACAGACGCTTTTACAGACAGACGCTTTTACACACGGACCCTTTTGCACACAGACCCTTTTACACACAGCAGACACTTTTTTACACACAGACCATTTTACACACAAACACTTTTACACACAGACTCTTTTACACACAAACACCTTTACACAAAGACACTTTCACACACAGACCTTCTTACACACAGAAGCTTTTACACACAAACCCTTTTACACACAAACGCTTTTACACAGAAACGTAAAATCGCAATTTTATCTCAGTTTTTGACGATCGAACCTCATTTCGTGCGGGAAAGGTTGCTCCAGCACAGTTGAAATTGCTATCTCAGTTTTTGACGATCGAACCTCATGTCGTGCGGGAAGGGTTGCTCCAGCACAGTTGAAATTGCTATCTCAGTTTGTGACGATCGAACCTCATTTCGTTGCGGAAAGGGTTGCTTCAGCACAGTTGAACTTGCTATCTCAGTTTGTTTGACGATCAAACCTCATTTCGTGCGGGAAGGGTTGCTCCAGCACAATTGAAATTGCTATCTCAGTTTTTGACGATTGAACCTCATTTCGCGCATAAGGGTTGCTGCGGACACCTTGAAATCGCAATTTTCCTGCACTGCCCGAGGCCTAAAGAGAGAAAGACAAAGAAGGAGACAGCGAGAGAGAGAGAGAGAGAGAGAGAGAGAGAGAGAGAGAGAGAGGGAGAAAGGGAGAGGAGAGAGAGAGAGAGAGAGAGAGGGAGGGAGAGGGAGAGAGAGAGAGAGAGAAACAGAGAAAGAGAATGCGAAGATGTGAAGATGTGAGGATGTGAAGATGTGAATATGTGAAGATGTGAAGATGTGAAGATGTGAGGATGTCAAGATGTGAGGAAGGAGAGGATGTGAAGATGTGAAGATGTGAAGATGTATGGTAGACCCCCACTTTTAGAAGAATCCTTCGCTCAGATTTTCTCGGGAAAAAGTACGATTTTGAAGACTTTTAAAAAAGAGTTTTATTTGGAAAATAATCTGCGCCAAAATGGAGGAAATCGACCTTGAAAACCTTGATGCAGCCATTCCAATACGATGTACCATGCCGAGCTGCAAAACACAAGAGTATTACGCACGACAGCCGTGGCACTCAGGCACCTTGATGGAGCCATTACAATGCGATTAGCAACTACAGATGCAAGAAGCGCATAGAACCACGTACACAAGATGAAGCACAGATGCTAGAACATCATGGAGAAACCAAACACACGTCAAAACGATCGCGCCCGCAACCGTCGCGCACACCAAATACCCTTCATCGCCGCCGGCGACTTCACCCGAAAAAAACAAATGTTTTGTGCCCCGGCTACCTCACAGAAACAAGTCCCATGCAACATGCATGCATCCATTTCGATGGGATTAGCAACTACAGATGCAAGCACATAGAACTGTTTCAAAATCCTTTCATTCCAATACTTTAAAATCAAGCTACCGTAGCTGGTTCTGGAGTGTCTTTTTGTTCGAACATCTCTCAGTCCAGGTAGCCGCCGAGTGGACCTTCGTGAAGGTGCCTTAAGCTGAACGTTGAGGAGTTGAATTTGAATGAAGGGCTGTCGAGGAAGTCTTCGAAGCCCCCTTAAGGTGCCTTCGAAGCCTTCGAAGGAACCTCAAGGTGCCTTCGAAGCCTTCGAAGGTACCTTAAGGGGGCTTCGAAGCCTTTTTCGGCTTGGCGGCTTCGAAGCCACCTTAAGGCACCTTCGAAGTATTCTTCGAAGCCCCCTTAAGGCACCTTCAGG
The DNA here is from genome assembly GCA_003297045.1 of Symbiodinium sp. clade C Y103. NCBI lineage: Eukaryota > Dinophyceae > Suessiales > Symbiodiniaceae > Cladocopium > Cladocopium sp. clade C. The sequence goes on along the minus strand of BGPT01000799.1, from coordinate 48,222 downwards.
AATTCAATTTGAAGGGTTGTCGAGGAAGTCTTCGAAGCCTCTTCAGGTGCCTTCGAAGCCTTAGAAGGTACCTTAAGGCGCCTTCGAAGCCTTCGAAGGCACCTTAAGGTACCTTCGAAGGCTTCGAAGGTGAAGAAGAGAAGAAGAAGAGAAGAGAAGAGGAAGAGAAGAGGAAGAGAAGAGGAAGAGAAGATGAAGAGAAGAAGAAGAGAGGAGGAGAGACGAGGAAGAGAAGCGGAAGAGAAGAGGAAGAGAAGAGGAAGAAAATCTGAGGCTGTGAAGATATAAAGATATGATATTGTGAAGCTTGATGGAATAAGCAGGAAGAAGAAGAAGGAAGAAGGAAGAAGAAGGAAGAAGAAGGAAGAAGGAAGAAGAAGGAAGAAGAAGGAAGAAGAAGGAAGAAGAAGGAAGAAGAAGGAAGAAGAAGGA
>BGPT01000799.1:0-47691 GCA_003297045.1 Symbiodinium sp. clade C Y103 | reverse complement strand
AGAAGGAAGAAGAAGGAAGAAGAAGGAAGAAGAAGGAAGAAGAAGGAAGAAGAAGGAAGAAGAAGGAAGAAGAAGGAAGAAGAAGGAAGGAGAAGGAAGAAGAAGGAAGAAGAAGGAAGAAGAAGGAAGAAGGAGGAAGAAGAAGGAAGAAGAAGGAAGAAGAAGGAAGAAGAAGGAAGAAGAAGGAAGAAGGAGGAAGAAGAAGGAAGAAGAAGGAAGAAGAAGGAAGAAGAAGGAAGAAGAAGGAAGAAGAAGGCAGAAGAAGGAAGAAGAAGAAAGAAGAAGGAAGAAGAAGGAAGATGAAGAAAGAAGAAGGAAGAAGAAGAAAGAAGAAGAAAGAAAAAGGAAGACACACTTCCTGCGACGACTTGGAGAAGTGACCTGAGACTAGGGTTTTGGGTTTCAAAAAAGCAGTGTTATGTTGTTTGGCAGACCGCACGGCCTTCACCAACAACAGGCTTTTGCATACTTCCTGAGACCGCTTTTGACAAGTGACCTGAGACTGGGGTTTCGGGGTTCAAAAAAGAATTGTTAGGTCACTTGTTGTTTGGCAGACTTCAATGCTTCGCCAACAACACATTTTTGCACTTTCTGTGACTGCTTTGCTTTGACATTTAGGCAAATGTTTTGCTGCAATAATGTATTGCCAAAAACCATAGCTGTGCAACTGCAGCCGTACCAAAGTGCGGACGTGAATATAACAAACATTTTATTGCCATGGAAAGATGGCTGACATGTGTTTGCATGAAACGTAGACTTCACAGTCTCATCATCATGCGAACATATAGGTTCAAACTTTCTTATCAAGGCTAACTATCATTGTGTTGAATGCGGAAAGAAACCACAAATCATAGGCGGAAATGTTGAATTGTGCGCAATTTTCGTTTTGAACCCAATATTCCAAACAGTGGGGTCTCCAAGCAGTTTTGAAACTCAAACAAAAAATCAGATTTTGAACGGAAAAACACGTTTATCGATGCAAAAAAAAACCTTGTTGATTTAGAATTGGTTGTTTGGGACGATAAAATGGTTGCTAGTCCCAGGAAATGATGTTTCTGGAAGCGCGGTTAACTAGGGTTTTGTGGTGAAGGCCCATCAACCCCAGATGCTGTGACCATGTCGGGTCTGATTTTGCAAGACAATTTTATTGAACGCAACAATTCAAAAAAAATGGGGTTGGGAAGGAAACGGTCACACTAGCAGTAAAATGAATAGTGCACACTCTTTGCCATCAAAGTAGATAAAACGGCAGCAGTTGACCAAATTGCGAAATATTGTTCATGTTTTGTTTGACCTGGTTTCACTTTTGTATTGTTAGTTGTTCATGGAAAATTCACATGTTTGCAACTTGCAGATTCGTTGTGCATTTTTTTCCTTTGCATTTTGTCTCGAAAATCACTGTATTTGGCATTGTTCGCAGTACGAAACTTGAATAATCCCTGACGTGATGGGAACCATGGACTGATTTTGCTTGGGCGAATCAAGTGGCACCTTCCCATTTGCAGTGAACTGCTAGCCCAAAAAAAAAATGCTGACCCATGACATGTCCCTGGATTGATGTTGCAACGTGGTTAAATTTAAGTTGGTTTGGTTCATATGCTGAGGATTGGATGACATGAACGCACGAATTGCAATCTATGGTGGTACACGATTTTGGCAAGCATAAAAACAGGATTTCAAAATTTTGAGATCATTTCGCTTGGTTTTAGTGTATACACCTAAGATGGCATCTTCTTCAGGCAGCAAAGGGATAAGGGTACGGCGGGTGTAATTGCATGGGACAAGAGGCAACTTGAAAATTCCATGTTGCCAATATGTTTATGCAGATCATTGCAAATGAATGGGAATGAAACGACCATTGTAGAAAATCATTGGATTTGAGTCTGGAACTGAGTGAAATTGCATTTCTCAAATAACACACACACACACACACACGCACACACACACACACACACACACACACTTTAAGCAATTTACAAAACACCTTATGTGCTGCTTTCAAACCAAAAAACGAATCAATCATCGCTTTAAACATTTGGTGTTGATGCAATTTTCGTGGTGCTGAAGGGAGTCACTAGGAGGTGCCTGGGTAAGGCCATTGTGAAGTCGACCTCTTGATCATGCACGTAACTGCACCGGCATGCGAGCTCTGATTTTGCCATACAACAAAGTGCGTACTAATTTCATTTTCGCACCATGAATTTCCTTGACTCTGCGATTGCTGGAGTTTGTAATAACCCCAATAAACCAAACATCAAGATAGACTCTTAGGGTTGCAAGTATATTCTCAGGGAAAATGACAACTCAACAAACTTTTCCAAAGCACCAAAAAAGCGCTGGAAGGCTTGGACATTGTGAACGCTGGGAAAAACCTCCTCCTAATCACGGATGTGATGGACCCCTCAAAACCAATGGAATTCCCCAATCAAAATCGACACATGGTATCCAAAACCTGAAAACCTCCGCGGGTTTCCAACCAGGAATGCCCAAACCCGGTGGCGGTGAAGCACTTGTGGCTTTCTTCACCAAGTTGCCAGAGAAATTCCAGGTGCTGCAGAGTTCTGTCGTACCAACAATTTCTATTGATTCCACTTGTTTTAGCTCCTGCTTTTTGTTGGAGACTTGGGATTTTATGGACTTTGCATTTTTTGCGCGAAGTGAATGCAGCATTGTGGTTGTTGTCAAAGACGAAAGGCAACTGATGGCAAAACCATTCGGGGTTCTGTTCAAAAACCAGAGATAATCCAAAATCTCACAATTGAGGTGACTCTACCCAGAAAACCAGATGAAATTTCTCAGGTGCCTGAAGAGGAGCTGGTCATTCCTGCGAATCTGGAGAGATATGGCCTTTCCGAGGCGTGGGGCGCTGGTGACCGGGTGGTGCAGCGGTGCATCCGCGCGGACGTCTGTGCATCTGGCTGTGGTGTCAGGTGGTGAATCGCCTCATTGGCCATGAGCAGCTGGAGACTCAAGTGGTCAACTCTTGGTGTATTTTGATATGGCTCTGTTTGAAAATGGGATATATATATATATACCCCAAAATTGCCATTGAAAGGGAAATATGATGGGTTATACTACGGTTATACCCATTTTTTCACCACTGGATTTGGGATACCCCATTGACTCACAAACTGGGATGGCTCCGTGGCTCAGGCCAATCCCATTCGACTTCCTGGTGGAAGGCGAGTTTCTGCGCAGCAGCATTGGCACATACCTGGAGGTGCGGTTTCACGAAACAAAAAGGGGGGGACGGACTCGCCTTCTTGCGACCGGAAGTTCTTGAACCAATCTTCTGAACAACCGAATTTTCCTATCATCCAAAAATTGTATTGTTGGAGCGGTTTCAGGCTTAGTTTGCTTGACTTCCTGGATTCGATTGCTCTTTGAACAGAAATAAATGTGTTGCGGTTCTGAGTTCCTGCCCGTTTTTTCGCCCTGCGCGCCAGGTTCACAAACTCTCCGCGGAGAAAGTCCTGCGATTGGAGTTTGTGCCCGGTATCCAAAGATCAAAACATGTTTTTTTTGTCCAGACAAACTGCTGGCCTGGGTAACTTGGAAATTTGCTAGGATTTAGTGTGATGTGAATTTACACCTCTTAGAGGAAAGATTCTGTTCAGGAGTCATTGCTGATGGGTCTTGAGGCTTGCTCTGAGAGAACCAGAGCAATCCTCCGTGGACGAGGCGTCGGGAAAACCCCCTGCTGAAGCTTTTGATAGAGGAGCTTTGCTTCAAGGCTTGATTCCACTAGAATCCTGCCTTCAAGGACCGGACCCGGGAAGCAGCTTTGATTTGGATAGAGGTCCATTGAATCCAAGCCTTTGTATCCATGGAAAAAGGGTCATCACCCGTCATCAACCTTGCAGACTTCCCGCAGCCTACGTGATCTTTGATGATCTTCGAGTGCTTCATGTCACCCTCGCTGGAGGCTCCAGAATGGATTTCCAGTGTCGTTGCCCTGGAGGCAGGCTGGCATGCAATTCTTCGAGATGATTCTTATACATTCTTCTAACCGGTGAATATTGAGACGTATTGGTATCATATCAAAATAATACTGATGTTTGTTTCAGTTTCAGGTGTCCTGAATGTTCAATTGAAGTTCTGCATGGCGCAAGTTGACCGCCGTCATATCCCCTCTAAGATGCGGTCAGTTGACCGCGGGTAGAGACTTGAGGTGAGGCTGGAATCCTGTGGGAACGCCTCAAAAGTGGAATCCTATTTTCAAAACGGATGCTTAAACAATCTTAAAGTTGAACATGACCAGCGATTTCTGGGTCCATTGGTAACCCATAATTGGATTTATATTTCGGAACTGCGCGTGGTCGAGTGCTTCAGGCTTATCCAAGCACGTGGTTTGCAGCCACACTCTATGATGGCACAGTGCGTTTGGGAGCCCAGAGCCTCTGCGGATTTGTGGCTCGATTCCACGGTAACAACCATTGACAGCTCAGTGGCGAATTTATTTTGGTCGGCTGTACAGGCTGTACATTTTGCATCTACAATTGTGAAAAGGATACACTCCGCCTGGTCATGGGATGCACCTTTCAGCTGGGTGAATTCTCCTCACCACCACAGCATCATTTTTTTGATTGGTAAGGGAAATCATCCCAAAGTCACCTTGTTTCATGTGAATTGTTACAATTCAGCATGATTGGCTCAACAGTATACCTTCAACGGCAGCTTGATCAGCTGTGCAGGTATCTATGAGGGCTCCGAGATGAGACTAAGCACCAGGTGCCGTAAGTGTTGCATGGGTCAAGAGGGCGGTATTTTGGTACCTTGGTTTCGGCATCAAATGAAATTGTATATAATATGACTTCTCATGTACATTCTCCTGTTGCTGCAGCTTCTTCGGGTCAAGCTGTGGCGCGCATGGAGGCGCGCTTAGCTGCGCTTGAGGACCAGGTCGAGGACCTTTCTGAGGAGCTGAGGTTTCTCCGAGGCGAGGTGGCCAGGTTGAGAAGACGCCCAGCTGAAGGACAAGCTGGTGCCCGAGGAGGTGGTCGGCCCTCGCGAGATTCAAGGACTCCGAGCAGCGAGGACCTCAACCGTCATCCTGATCCACCTACTGTACATCTAGAAGTATCTCATCCCCGACCTTCGGCAGGCAATCCTGGAAGTTCTACTGCCCCGACCCCTTCTGCGAGCCCTTTGACTTGGACTCAGAGGGAGGCAGTTTGCGACCAGATCTCTGAGTTCATTCTTCGTGCTCTGAGTGGGGATCATCGCAGGACTTCAGGTCGCGAGCTGATCAAGCTTGGCAGTCGTGTGTGGTTGATCTTCCGGGACTTCGACGGCTACGAGCACAATCCGGTGACAGTTTGCAGAAGTTTTGCATCCTGCAAATCTCTGGTCAAGCGGGGCTCAGATTGCGGTGAGAGTGTTTTCATCGGTCTTCCTTCGGACCGAGAAGCAAGGCGTGTGGTGGCAGGAGTCGGGCTGGATTGGCCTTCTGACTCCTAGTTTTCATGGATGAGATGGATGGGATGAGTGATCCGACTACTGGCATACGTTTGGTGGTTGGAGCAGATGGTACAGTAGATGCAGAATTTACGGTTTGCAATTATGTGACGCCCTTGGGTGTGAAAATTCAATGCATTGTGGCTGCAAAAGGTCGAGGATAGCTATTTACTCGTGGTCCCGCAGCAGGTATGGCATCGAATCATAGCGAGGAGAGTGATACCTCCAGGTGTGCTGACAAAACCTACTCTGGTGGACCTCACTTGCACGAATGAAGAAGATCGTACTCTGCTGCTGGAAGATTCCTACTTGCGGGCTTGGGTGGGCTACATCACTGAAGAGACCTATTCTTCTCTTGATCCCCTCGAGCTCGGCGAAACAGTCGACTATGCTTTCAAGGTTGACGGCCAGGATGGATTCTTGCCAACTTGCGATGGGATTGCTGAAGCGCTGAGGGAGCATTTTGCTTTTCTGAGCGCAGAGTCAGGAGAACAAGAAGAAGAAAGACAGCATGTGCCAGATCTTCAAGATCGAGTTAGCAAGCTGGAGGAGATGATGCAGGGCGTTGCGGACAATGTGAAAGTTTTGGTTTCCTCTCAGCCGCAGCCCAAAGGAGTCAAAGAGCCGAGAGGTGGAGGAGCCCGGCATGTTTCTTTTGACCCCGCTCCCTCCACCATTGTGAGAAATGTGGACAGTCGTGCTGCTCGTTTCCAAGGTTTGGACCCAGGAGTCGTCGCTGCTGCTTTGAGCGCTGGCGTGAGTGAAGAGAATTTGACAGAGATGCAACGTCTGCTCTCTGTTGATCCTGCAGGTGCGAAGCGTTTGAGGGAACCAGCTCTTCGACGCAATGGGGCAAAAGCCAAAACTAAGGCGGCTCCTGTCAATCATCTGTCTGAGTCTGAGGATGATGAACCCCAGGTCGACGGTGAGGAGAATGCCCCAGATGCAGAAGATGAGCCGACTGTCGCTGGAGCCCTTCATAAATTGACAGCGCTGCTGGGAGCCCTGTCCGAGGACAAGCTGAAACGTTCCGCAAAGTCCAAAATTGACTTGGCCTTGGACTCCGCTGCTGCTACTGGTCATTCTGATGGAGCTAGCATTCCTGGGCTCAAGCGTGCCTCAGCTGCTCGTAGGGCCTTGCGGACTGCGCTTGCAGACCCCTGAGGAGATTAGCGCTGTTGTTGAGCGCCTGATGCTGGAGGATTTGCTTTGTCAGACCCAGGTCCCCAACATGCCGGTTCCGCTTCTCAATCCTCGAGCCTGGCTTGAACATCGTTCCAGAGTGACCTCGTATAAAACTGGAGCTTACTGTGCCTGGGGAGTCGGCGGGATTCTTGGTGATTTGATTAATGGACGGGTTGCTCATGCCCGAGCTCGTGCTGGCCTTCTGCTTCTGCAATTGGACCAGTGCGCTATCGACAAGGGCAATTGGGCTCTTGCCTCTGAATTGTCATTGGAGCAGGGCCCTCCCTTCGCTGCCCTCTCTCTACATCAAGCTCCTAGCGTCAATGACGGCGAGGCACCCTTCAGCCGGCTTCTTGATCCTCGATGGTGTGAAGTGATGCTTGCTCATATGAAAGATTCGGATGAGTATGTTACTCGCCGCCGGAACCTGGCTCGACGCTTGGCTGATGATCCTGCCAGCGATGCTCCAAAAGCGGCTCCCAAGGCGAAAGCCAAAGGCAAGAAGGGCGGGGACGACCCGATCAATGAGTGACGCCCCTTTGGCTAGTGGTGCACGAAGCTGCACTGCTTTGCAGTCCTCCTGAATTTGTCGTTTTGTTTGGATGGTTTTGCTTTTGGTGCTGCTGCGCCTTTCAAAGCTGGATGATGATTGCACGAAGATGGTTATCTCTCCGGCGGCTGCGGTTTACCATGCTGCGAGGCTTTCTTTCTGCATGTGCATTTCCCTGGGCTGATCATGAGATGGTTTGATGGTCGCTGTATTGAAATCGGCTCTGCTTTGGCCGTCGGATTGAACTACAGTTCCTGCTCTGGTTAATTGGTGCTGGCTCTGCAAACTTCTGTGGCCAGCTTTTGCTTCTACAGCTACAGCCGTGCCCGCAATAGGGTACTCTTTGAGGAGCCACTGCCCTCGCTGCGCTTTGAGCCTTGCGCTGCTTGCTGGCGAGTTCTGCCAGCTGTTTTGGGCTGGTCGTGAATGTTGAGGCGACGGCGACTTGAGATCGTCTGGTTCTTTGAGGATGATTTGAATTCAATTTTTGTTCAGGGTGTTTCTTTCACCAGCATGCCTGCCGCTTCTGGCCCCTTGCTCCTGGCGAACCAGTCCTTGGCTTTTGTTTTGGACCTTTGGTGGTTTGTTGCGAGTTTTTCAGTGGCCATCCTCTTGCTGCCTGGTCCTCTGGCCCATTGAGGGATACAACGCTTAGCCTTGTGTGGCTGCAGCTGTCTATGACACCCTCGCGCCCATCCTAAAGGTGGATTGGCCTGGACTACTTGGCTGCCTATGCCTTGGTGCTTCAGCTACGTGCTTGCCGAGCTCTTCTTTTAGCTGGCACGCTGCACTTTGCTGATTGGCGAATGTGGCAGCCTCGTGGACGTCAGACCATGCCTTTGTGGCGCNCTACGTGCTTGCCGAGCTCTTCTTTTAGCTGGCACGCTGCACTTTGCTGATTGGCGAATGTGGCAGCCTCGTGGACGTCAGACCATGCCTTTGTGGCGCTGTGGAAGCAAAACAGTTGCCTGTGCATCTGCTTGCCAGTGTGATCTTGTGTGCAGCTTGAGGGAGGGATTTACATGNTCAGACCATGCCTTTGTGGCGCTGTGGAAGCAAAACAGTTGCCTGTGCATCTGCTTGCCAGTGTGATCTTGTGTGCAGCTTGAGGGAGGGATTTACATGACTTCTCATGTACATTCTCCTGTTGCTGCAGCTTCTTCGGGCCCGTCCCAGCCTCCCCAGCAAGCTGCTCTTGATTGTGGGATTGGCCTGGACTACTTGGCTGCCTATGCTTTGGTGCTTCACCTACGTGCTTGCCGAGCTCTTCTTTTAGCTGGCACGCTGCACTTTGCTGATTGGCGAATGTGGCAGCCTCGTGGACGTCAGACCATGCCTTTGTGGCGCTGTGGAAGCAAAACAGTTGCCTGTGCATCTGCTTGCCAGTGTGATCTTGTGTGCAGCTTGAGGGAGGGATTTACATGTATATATATATATATATATATGCACAATAACTTTATTTGTATAATGTACATATATATATATATATATACATATATATATATATACTATAATTACTTGTGGATTTTACCACCTTCGAAGAAATTCATGGAAATGGGTGGCCCGACTCATCCTAACATTAATATCACTAGTATCCGCTGGCCAATGTATGTCGGCCATTGGCTTAGATCTAGGGCATCGATCAAACCACCTATGAATTACCAGATTCTGGGGATGAATGAGTATCCATAGGTAATATGGTAATCCATAAATATCATAAGTAATACGGATTAATATCATAGGGATATTTATGAATTACCCATAAATCGCTATTTTGATGTGAGCAGAAAGGTACAGAGTGAACTGTAGAGGCTATACATTCCCTACCTCCTCATCCTCCTCCCATTCTTGTTGCTTTATGGTCACCGTGCTTTTGCCTTTTGCTTATGCCTTTGCCTCAACAAGGCTCTCCGACCACGGCCTAGCTGGGGTGGCAGCTCTACCCACATCCAGGTGCCGGGAAGATCTTCAGAAACCGTGCTCTTTACCATCAAACATAGGGCTTTCCTGCAGATTATCCCTTCCAATTCTGGGATGGTAGGAGTTTCCCAGATATTTTTTGGTATGGTCATGTGATGGTGATTCCAATGGATATCCAGGACGTTAGCAAGGTGCCGCAGCACACTTCCAATTGGAGTTTGAAGCTTTGTGTGCGTGGTGCTGTTGGGTTGTGAAGCTGCGGTATCGGTATGACTCAATAACATTTTATTTTCCTGGAAGTGAATCACACTAAACCATCCATTCTTCTAGGGGTACATGATTTTGAGCCATACAAAACAATCCAGTTTATGGGGGTTATCAAATCATGCCATCGTAATGCTTCCAGCGGAAGTTGGTTTTTTCAGCTGCCAGGGGGAGCCAGTTGGTGGCAGCTTGTAGGGCAGCCCAGTGGCCAAGCTTCGAAAAAAAAACATCAGGCCAACTAAAGAACCTGACCTTTGGGAAGTTGGATCAAGGAAAAATTGAGTAGACCCACAGCTTCGTTTCTTCAAGTGATTCTTGGGGTCTGAAATGGGTATTAAGAAAAAATGGACACTATTTTCAATCCATATCTTTGGCAAAACTTGGGAAGACACTGCAGGCTCTTGTGGTTTCTCCAAAAACCTCCGAACCTGGGCCCCCGCAGCCCTCCAGGTCAGGATGGCACCCTCCGAGCCTGTGCCCTGCAATGCGGGGGAGCCAAAGATCGGCCCTGCAGAGCTGGGCTAACATCTTTTCATTGATTTTTGACCCCCCAAACTTTGGAAAGAAGGTGATTGATTGATTTCTGACCCCAAGAACTGTGGAAAAGATGTAATTGATGGGTTGTTGACCCCATGAACTTTGGAAAAAGAGGTGATTGATGGATTTTTGGCCCCACAAACTTTGGAAAAAAGGTGATTGATGGATTTTTGACGATGGATTTCTGACCCCATGGGCTTTGGTGAGACCCACAGTTCTTATCTCAACAAAAGAAAAACCAGATCTAGGGTTGAAAAAACGCCCAGAGTTCATACCCCACAAATTCCAACGAAAAGACATCCATTCCTCTCCCCTCTCAGGTGGAAGCTCCCCGAAGGCTGGTGCTGTTGCCTCGCTGACGCCCTCTGCCCCACCCAAGGCGATGCAGGCAGCACGACACCAGGGGGGTCTCCCACTAGAAATGGGGGATGGAGGATTTTTGAGTGAAAATAGCCATTTATAGATATTTATAGTGGATTTTCCCATTAAAAATGGTGATTTTCCCATCAACAGTTTTTTTTCGTAAGGGATTCGACCCATTTGATCCAAGCGGATCCAAGACACTTGAATTTTCACCAGAAAAATATTGGGCCCCTGCGAGGCCGCGGCCCTCAGCGAGGATGGCACTTTGCTGGCCGCGGGAGGCTGGTCCACGGAGGCAGCGGAGATGGGTCCTTGAGCAGCAGATTCTTGCGGCCATGGGGCACAGGAACAGATTTCTTCAGTTTGATTTGATATACAAACGACAAAAGGATCTCAGCGACATGGAGATGGGATTTCAACTGCATAATTTCAGGCCTGAAAGGGGGATCAATGCACCAAATGGAGATTGAACCGACAAAAATGGGGTTCGAACCTAACCATCAACAATCGTAGTATTGCCCCGTTGGAATTTCCTCTAGGAAATGGCATTCCTGAGTGATACGATTTTATATAGTGCGTGGGTTTGTCAGAATGTGTGCCTCTTGCATTCTATAGAGTCGTAGTGGTGTCGATTTGAGCTGACCTAGGGGAACTTGGGGGTTTCATTTTGTAGAGATTTCATGCTTTTCACTGGGATCACCCGAAAAATGTGATTGACCATTCTATAGAATTTTGTTGTGATTTCACCCAAAATGCGAAGTTCCATTTTATAGAGGCAAATGGTTGAGTGACATCAAGGGGTTGGCATTGGGGTCCTCCATGGCCCTCCATTTTATAGAGGATCCTGCAGAAACACGTTTTAATATGTATTGTCCAACGTAGGCTAGGATTGAAACTGGAACATGCGGAAAAATGGGGCACCATCCCCACAAAACAAGGCTCGAGGCTACTGAGCTAAGGTCCTGACAGGTCACCGAAGTGAAGTTTAAATCAGGTTCGAACTAGGACTCTTGGTTGATATTGAGCACCTTTGATCATACATGTCCCGGAGGTGTTCGTTTGGAATGCCGAGCCCGAGACATTCTCCGACCCTGAGACCAGTGGGAAGAGGCGTGGGATGGAACATGTCCAACTTGGGTAGGTTTGAAGCACTTGTGAAGATGTAGCATGTGTTACTAATCCTTTCCTTTTTTTGAAACAACCTCAAAAGAATTTTGTGTTGTTGGGCATGGGAATACTTCGAGGTCACTGTCGCCAGATATGACCGTTTTCTAGCCCAAGGAGTGGATCAAGCAAGGTATTGAACTTGACAATTCCGAAATCCGAGCCTGATCTGCATCTTGTTGTTTGCGAAGGTTGGTTTCGAGGCTTAATCTGAGTTGAAACTCTTGGAGATCCGGTACAAGCGCCAAAGAAGCTCAATACAGTAATTTGATGCATTCCAACCTTATGTTAAATGACAGGATTGAACAATACACCAATTGCATCCAATTGCATCAAATCGCTGTACAGACCACACGTGAAGCTAAAAGATTTGAAAGACAGGAACCCATTTTGGCACCACCTGTCAGAACTGGCTTGACGCATCAAGTGATTGATCCATGTCGCCTTACAAATCTTACAAATTTTGTGAAAAGGGGCCATTTTTACCTCTATCCTACCATTCCTGGTCGTTTTTGCTAGAACAGTTCACCTGTCATGTCGTTTCGCAGTTCACTGCGGTTGCAGGAAAGCTCCTGCAAATCAGGCACCAGGGTTTTGGAGATGTGGAGATGCTGATCATCTCAGTCAGCTTGGGGTACAACCCAGTGACCACCTACCCTTTGAGAGGACCTTCCAAGAACCTGGTAGTGGATGATTTGCAAGTATCAAAGATCTCTTTGCCTTAGGCTGGAATCAAGCCATGCATCTCTATATGTATGTATAATATATATATATATATACACATACAGTTACAAGTTACATATACAAACATATACATATGAATTTGGTCACATATATAGATATAGATATCAATATAGATATAAATATAAATATAGATATGAATATGAGTATAAATATGTATATATATATATATTTCTAAATGCTATATGGAGATTAAGTTGACTGCCATCTTGAAATGGCTGCACTTTACCAATTCGCCATGTTGGGATGCTTGCAGACTGGCCAGGCACAGGCGAAGTTCACCCTGCCTGGACATTCTCAAGTGGTAACTGCTCTGAGCTTCGGTCGGAAGGCTGAAGTGGGGACCTCCCTACTGACATCCCATGGTGGCAGGTTGAAACCTCATATTCCCGACGGAAATCATGGGACCTGGCCATTGAATGTAAATGCCCCATTTGAGATCACATGTCTCTGGACGTCGTGCTTGTCAGACGTCTCCACTTTTTGGATCATTTCCAGTTAGAGCCATCTGGAAGTCGCGCGTTAGGAGCAGTTTCCCTTCACGCTCCTGAGTGGTTCCTGGGTCTGCGTCCAAGTGACCTTCAGCAACAGTGTTAGCAATGTTGAAACGAGCCCACAACTGATACAAGAGTATCGCAAGAGTGTTCTTTGTTTCAAACTGGCAGGCAAATAGATCAGGTACAATCAGACATGTAGGAAATCCACAGTAAATGGAGATTTTAGTGGAATAATTGTCTATAAATGTGGGTATTTTCCATTGCCACGTTTTGATTTTGAAGCAAGTCTCACTCAGGATTGCTCCATCCGCGTTTGGGATGTGGCAGCCGCCAGCGGGGTTTGCAACTGGCCTGTGGCACGTGCTGCTCCTTGACATCACGCTGGAGGAAGCCGTTTTTAGCTGTGGAATGTGGACTGCCATAAATGGAGCCCAACTCCACTGTCATCATTTTTGGCACTAAAGCCGCTAAAACAAACTGGCATGCCCGTGAACAGCAACAAACTCCACCAGAGAACCAGGAGAAGTTCCTCAAACGAGGTATCCGAATACACCTGGATCCCAGTTCCATCTAAGTCAACATCAAATTGCCCCCCCCCCAGAACGGCGCTTGAACTGTATCCATTTGTTGGTTCCAAAAATCGTATCTCATGATTTTGAAAACCATGTTTCCTCATCAACCACCAAACAGATAGAAAAGGTTAGATTTACATTTTGTTTTGACATTTTCCCAGAAATTTTGGGGTATGTAGGTGGTCTATATCCATGGTATGACACTCTTGTGGGATATTCCGAATTCCCAGTCACACATGGCTTGTAATACAGTTCCTAGATGTGGGGCCCCCACGTCTCATCAACACTTCAACATATTGGGAAAAAGAACATTTTGCACCTGTATTATATTTCAGAATAGGATTTTTAGAACTTCCTATCCGATCCTATCAGGTCACAAGCTTCACGATGAATCCTTCGATGCCTCAGCTGGCCACCAGCCATGAGGCGCGGAGTCGGTCCGCAGCCACAAATGGGACGATCCATGATCCGGGGATTTAAGCACTCAAAAATGGGGATGTAGGATGTATACATATATATATATATAATCATACAATTCATATAGGAATGATTTTGATTTGATAAAGATTAAACAATATTTGACATGCTTCAACCATTATTCTGAAGATATAGCGTAGAGGCCTTGGAATACGTTGATAATATCTGACATTCTGTATTACGGGATGAGTGTACTGGGCTGTTAAGATGGGAGAGACTGGGATGCGATCTCAAGAATCCAATAGATTATTGGGGCTTGTTGATGGCCTTGAGCTGTCAAAATCTGAAGAAGATTTCCTTGAAAACTGTCCTTCTACACAGTGTGCAGCTGGTTTCAAGCTGTACCAGATGCTTACCTCAGGATGCTGATCTTTTTAGTTGTTGGTGATATTCCATGATCTCCCACTTTTTAACCCACTACAGTTGGTTAAATCATGGTTAAATCCCCATTTTTCAAGGTCATTCCCGTATCGGCTGTCTGGATGATCCCCAGGATGGCCATGTGTCGCTGTGGGATATCCGTGCTTCGCCGCATGTCTCCGTGGCATCCTGGCCTGTCAGCAGGTCGTCGGTTGCTGCTCTCCAGGGCCCAAGAAATTCTCTATCGAAGTCATGAAAAAAACATCTGGGATATACTGGGGCAAAGGATATCATGGGATATGATATAGATAGAACTGATATATATATATATATATATAACCAACGGGTTCACAACCGGTTTGCCCTACAAGTTCAGCGCTGGCTCTTGACAAGGGCCCCAAATCGGATGTCCAAATCGATGGCAACACCTTCGCGATTAGTGGATACGTATCCTGATCGACCTGAGAAACCAAGATCATTGGATTGGTTAATGGGAAAATTTACAGGAAACCATGGATTTTCCTATGAAATATAGGGGTTTCCTGTAAATTTTCCCTTAAACCAATCCAATGACAAGAGATTGGACTGTGCCAAGTTTGTTCAGTGACACTTTTTTGGCGAATTTTGCACCCATCCCGGGTGTATTTTATGTCACCCACCACGCTTTGATGGGGATGATGGTGCACTCTAAGGCTGGTGCGCTGCGGGGGTCCTGGTTGAAACAGCAATGGAAACTGCAGGAGTGATTGCTGGCCTGGGTCTGAAATGAGGCACTCCAAAATCCACTGGTTCAAAATCTCATTTCACACATTTCCCCATCCAAATGACCACCACAAGTTAGTGTTTCGACTAGTTGACCCACATGGTGGTTTGGGTCGAGACAAAGCACTAGCACCCCACATGGTGGATAGCTCGCACCTTTCATGAAGTTTTTTCGCTGACATCAATCTCCAGGGCAAGATTGTTTTGGCCAGGTTCAGAAGTCATCACTTTGATGACGGACCTGTAATCACCCCGACAAAATTGATATGGTAAATGGATGTTCATCCCACTAAAATGGATACTAATAGGTTTTGACCCATCCCCATATTCGACAAGGACAACATTTGTGTGTTGCCTGTTCCCAGGTCGCTGGACGTGGGGACACCTGGCTGCTGGTGGTGAGTGATGCTCTGACTTCGGGATGGGTCACAATTGGCATATGCCCAAGAACATGGGTAAAACTGCAAAACAGGATTCGACAAGGTTTGTTCTATATGTCTGTGATTGTCTTTGTCTATATCTGTATCTATACCTACTGTAAATATCAATATATTGTACTATCATTATTACCATCGTTACCATTAGCCTCTCATTATTGTTGTTAGTAATATTACTGTCATTATTGCTACTAGGGACAGTATTGTCACTATTGTTGTTACGGTATTGTTACGATACTATCAGTATTCATATTATCATTGCAATGAATATTTTTGTTATGGTTGTAATTCAACCTTGAATGTACATGTATGATCAAAAACGACCAACATCTCACAAAGTTGATTGGATTCTCCAACCCAAGAACTATATCAGAATCGGTCAGAAATGAATATTTGGGATGCCCCCTGAAAGCCACGATGGAGCCCCGTAATGGCTGTTGGCACTGGGAAAAGCATTCACACCCCGATTTTTTCTAGGGTTTCCTGTTGGTTTCGGAGAGTGTATCAACAAATATTTATGTTTACACATACACAGATACTAAATGATGCTTTTAATCCTACTTGCATTATATTTGACAATGCATTAATGTGGTAAAGCGCCATAAACCATCCCATTCACCAACCCAAGTAGGGATTACTTTACATCATCCCATTGCTATGGGACCCAAGTAATCGCTGAGGCCAGTGCCGGGCTGCCATTGCTAGCAGCACAGGTGACGCACCAACGGATGGCTCAACAGGTGGCATGGTGCAATGAGGAGACGCGGAGATGTGGCGGGCTGCAGGGAACCCAATGGGTCCTTACTTGGTTATAGTAGGTGAATGGGGATGTAATGGGAAAATCATCTGTGAATTTCGGGATATAGTTGGTGATACACCAAAGTTTGTAACAAACTAGTGGGATTGAACTAAGCATTTTGTGGGGAATATAATCAAAGTATCTCTGGAATATCATGGGGCTATTCTTTAAAGATCTATTTGTGTTTTATCACTTTGAATAGTTCTGGGCACGTTGTTGGGGTGAAAACATGGTTACAATCATGGGACTATAACCCTCATAAGTTGGGATCTGGGGTCCACTGATGGCTCTCAAACCTTGCAGAATGGCTATTCTCAGATTTCCTTTTCCAACTGGTTGGAGTGATTGGGGTGATGAATAGAGGGGCCAGGGGAACCTCCTCCCGTCACAATGACTGGGTGGCTGATGATCTAATTTTATGTGGTGTACGAAACAGGCCCCAATGTTTTGCTCAGTCGGGCATCTCTTTGTTGGAAGGGCAGCCTGGGGCACAAGATTGCAAACCATGGATGTTTGCCATTCTCAACTAGATTAACGCTTCTCAACTTGTGATTTTATTGGATGAGCCCACCCTACATGGGCAGGTTTGATCTCAGGTCGGCAACGTACCAAGATGTACCAAGGCCAAGGATCACATTTTCAGCACCGCTCCTGCCCGCTTTGGCTGGAAGTATTGATCAAAACATGAATATGGGGAGCATTTGATGTTCAGCACTATCCTCAACCGCAAATAGGACATCCTCCTATGTGCAGATTGGACATGCAAAAAGCACTGCCAGATCTTTCTGATGGAAAAAAAACCCTCGATGCGAAGGCAGTGGCCAAGAAAAGAACAGTTCGTGCCATCCAAGTCCCATTGTTCTTCCGCTGGTGCTGCGCCATGCCGGCCCCGTTGCCCCCTGGGGCAGAGGGCCTCCGACACAAATGTCCCGTGACACGGGACCATCTGAGCCGGGAGCTGCAGGCACAGAATTTCAGCAGGTTTGGAAGAATTTATATTT
Source organism: Symbiodinium sp. clade C Y103 (assembly GCA_003297045.1). NCBI lineage: Eukaryota > Dinophyceae > Suessiales > Symbiodiniaceae > Cladocopium > Cladocopium sp. clade C. The sequence goes on along the minus strand of BGPT01000799.1, from coordinate 30,605 downwards.
GATATAAAGTTTCTATGCAATTTTCCTGCAATCAAACATGGTTGTTTGGAAAGTCAGAACCGTAGATGAATTTTCATGAATTTTAATCATCTATTGGAAAGTGGCTGTCTGGAAAATCAGCCATAAACCTAGATGAAGGACACTGATTTTCAGATTGGAAGCTGGCGAATTTCCATGGAATGTTCGATTGCCAGAGGGTAGATGCCCTTCTGAGATTGATGAATCTGGCACTGACGAAGCTGCGCCACATCAGGCCTTCCAGCGACTCTTAAATGATGACTTGCGGGAGACCAGTGAGCGTGGCTGGGCAAAGATTTCAAGAGATCAGGTTTGCCTCATTCTTCAAGCTAATAGTTTACAATTTCTTCGATTCTCGCATGAAGCATGAGACGCATATCCCAGAATTTCCGTTGATTTTGGAGGTCCTCAATTCTTGGACATACCCAAATCAGCGTAGTCTTGACCACTTCCATATTGGCAACAGTCGGAGGCAAAACCAGACTTTCCCAAAATGGGTAGCAGTTCACATTCCAAAACATCCACTTTCTTGTTTTTTTTTTGATACCCTCCGGTAATAAGTCACATGGCTGCAAATTCCACATTGAATCCGATGATTTTCCCAGCTATAAACCTCCATTCAGAGAGGATTTCCCATGTTTGATTTCCAAAGGGTCACCAAGGTAGACCCATCTCCCATCGGGTCACGTCTTTTGTCCCAGGTTTGCGAGAATCGTTTCGCACAGATCTGGCTCCGCTCTTGGCCATGGTACAGGACAGGGGTAACACTTGGAGTTTTGTTTCAAGGGCTGGCCAGTGTAGAAACCTGGTATAGAAACACTTGAACGGTTTTGGCCCTTGTCTAAATTTGTTTATCCCTTAAAATTGAAAGAGTTTCAAGGTGTAGATGCCTAGATTGAAATGCATACTGTAAATATTGCAAAATCTAGGATCATCAGGGCATCAGAGCTGGTTAGAAAGGAAAAGGATTGGGATGCTGGACATGAGAAATTTTCGATGATTTTCTCACTCGCCAGCGGCAATGAAAGATATCCGGGTGAGGCATATAACTAGTGTTGGTTTAAGCTGGCAAGGGATCCATCCCAAGTTTTGAAGCTGTGTCGACTCATTAATTCCTATTTTTTAGTCTCAAGCCACCATGCCCCACGGTCACAACAATCTCTCACTGTTTGGGGCACGTGTGTACCCGCAACCAATCAGTCAGATGCTCTTGATCCCTGGTTAATGGTACATCTTATCATTTTCGACCAAGGCCAGAAATGATGGTGACATCATTAGTTCCATGGCCTAACCAAAAAAAAACCTTGGGACCTACTTTGAAAAAGACAGCATCCAGAAGAACTATGGAAAATTGACCAACAAAGGACCGGAAATCACTGATGATCCACTGATGCTCCACCAGGAGTTGCAGCCGCAGGCTCCAAAGGCCTCTGCAGCCACGTCTTCGCATCTGAACCCGAATTCCCTGAATCAGGAGGCGAAGCTGGTGGCAAGTCTTCAGCAGAGATACCTTTCAAACGTGGGATTTTTGTCACTTGAATCTTTGGAGGAATTGCAGTTGATGGTTGTAGTTCTGCCTTTTGTTTTTCCATCTTTACTTGTAGCCTTTGCTGCAGTAAAAGCCTCCGTCTGCTTTTGGGAAGAGGCTTTCCTCCTGTTGCCAAATGAAGCCATTGAGTTCGCAAGGATCATAGAAAAGCACCCCCCAATTTCAGATTCCACCACTTCCCAACGGTGACCCTCCCAGAAATCTATGCTTGAGATTCGCCCATCCCAACTTCAGGCAACTCAGTCACGTCTGGTCCTGGTGCAGCCCAAGGCCTTCAGCCTGGGATCAGAAGGTATGTTTCATACCCTCCCAGTAGTTCATAGCTATGGAACATGGCCCATCTATAGACGATTTACATTCATTCGCCAAATTCACTGGTGATTTTCCCACCTGGAGGGAACGGGGCATCCCCCCCAGTTCTGGTCAGTTTCCTGTAGTTTGACAGGGAACATGACTGATAAACGAAAGGATTCAGACGGGACCCATATGACTGGAGGGATGAACATCCTTCTTTCGGTCTGGATTTGACGGTTGAACTCTTCGTATCGAGATAGGGGAGTGTCCAAGCCAAGCAGGTAGCACCTGTAGGCCCCACTTGGCTTTTGAGATGATTCCAGTGCCTGGCAAAGCGTCGCCAGAACCAGGTAGCATCATGAATCCCAAAGTTGGAAGGGGGTTCAGGTTTCCACCATTGTGTTTTTGCCTCCTGTTTGGAGTGGATTTTTATATCCACCTGTCAACATGTTTTGATTGTTTGTTTGTATGTTTGTATTTGTGGTTGTTTCACAATTTCACCAGCATTTGTTGGGTATCCTCATGTTTTTCCCTGATTATTCCAATTTTCTTATTCCCGAAATCAACACATAGTTTTGTTTGGGAAAATTGTGCTCATTTTTTCCTTTAAATCATATGGACTTCGGGCACCCACATTTGAGACATGACATAATCCGACATAACGCGTTGTATAAGACCATACGACCGTGCTTCAAAGATGTTTATTTTCCCTGAATGTCAAATGACTTATTTTATCCACCATTGTAGTGATAGGCAACCCAGGGGTAAATTTGCGTCATTGAGATTTTTAGGTAAAAATCGTACTGGAAAATCAACATATATGTATATCTATCTATCCATCTACCTATCTATCATTATCTATGTATCTATATTAAGTTATATTACATTATATCAGCATATGTGTATATATATATATATTATTGTACAGTACATCGTAGATTCTATGATTCATTGAGATGTTCTGGCAAAAACATCCCAATAATTTTAGAGATGCAGAGCATTTCCTTGGGGTTTTACGAACATTCCCATGATTTTTCCCATGATCTTCCCATCATCCCCTCGTTGCAGTTCTCCAGCGACGGCTTCGGAGCCTCAGCCTCACAGCTGCGGAAGGGAGCGGAGGCGGGTGCTGCGGGGGATCAATGGCTGGGGTTTTTCTAGGTCTTTTTTTTGAGAAAATCTATGGGATACCCTCTGGTAATTAAACATAGCTGTTGAAAATGGCCATAGAAATAGTGGATTTTCCCATTCAAAATAGTGATTTTCCATAGTTATGTTAGTTTACCAGAGGGTATATGGAGTATCCTCCGAAAATAGCTGTTCAAAATAGCTGAAATAGCTATGAAATGGATGGATGATATGATGATATGAGCAGATAGACTTCCGTAATCAAGGGTGGCAAAGCTGGAAACGGCACTATTTAGTTGGAGGATTTTCCCAGCTAGAAACCTCTATGCCATGTTTGATTATCAGAGGGTAGTAGAATGATGAGAACATGGTATCCTGCTGCCCCCCCTCAAAGTAATGTGCAGGACATCTCAGGTTTGTCAAGTTTTCTATGGCCATGAAATGTGGTCAGTACTATCAATGGCAAGAATGATGTTAATGATAGTTTTTTGGTAACGATAATAAAGATAGAGAATTCATGATGATAGTCATGAGAGTACGAATGATACCAACAATGAAAAACAATAATGATGTAACAATGATGATATATAATGATATGATGATGATAATTATGTTCACAGTTGTATATACAACAATCAATAAAGAGATAAACAACAACAACAACAACAACAACAACAACAACAACAACAACAACAACAACAACAACAACAACAAGAAGAACAAGAACAAGAACAAGAACAAGAACAAGAAGAACAACAGCAACAGCAACAACAACAACAACAACAACAACAACAACAAAACGATAAGATTACAACCAGTAGTAGTAAGTTTCTTGGACAAATCATCAGTAAAAGTAGTTAGAATACAAGAATAACCATAGTAATATGTGAAAGTCAAATGATCCATTTTGCACGGCATGGTGGTGATAATCCACATGCAATTGACCAAGGGATAAAATGCGTCATTTGGATTTTCTGGGAATGATAGTAGCAACAAAAACAACATTGCAATTGGACTACTAACAACATGAATAGCAGGAATAACAGTCGTACGTAGTAATACAACTAATCTGAATAATAGCTAGAAATAATAAATAATAGGAATGCTGATAAAGATTAGAACAGTAATCATGATAATAGTAACAATCATCAAGAAAGGCGAAGATTCATCATGAAAGCTCCAGCAGGATATCCGTGTAGAGACAAATCAAAGTGAACCCACACTCCTTGGTTGGTGGTTCAGGGCACAGTAGCCGGGTAGTTTAAGCCCTGCCAGTTTCACCCATGAAGTTGGACAATATCATGCATACCAGGTATACCACCATGGGTATGGCTCAAAATGATGCGGCAAGATTGAATGGTGATGTGCCCGTTTTTTGATAATTTAACCTGGCAATGGGCATTTCCTAAACACGGTCAATGACAAACAAATGATAGATGGTGTTTTTTCTTCGCCAGTTTTGACTCCCGGAGAGTGTACCACATTTTCGTCACATTTTCCAATCATATCAAGTTGCTTATCTATCCCATCATATGAATCATATGCCCATGACATATCCCCCGTTTCTGTTGTTTAAAGAACCCATTTTCTGGTCATCCTCATGACGCTAGTGGCCCATCCTGCCCGGCAGGAACCCTATGGCTCCTTGGCCACCGAAATTTCGTGGGTCACTGCATCTTTGGAGACCAATAGAGCAGTTTTACAGACCTAGAGCCAGATTCCAAACATCTTTCTTTAAATGAAAGTACATTACCGTTGATATCCCAAGGTTTGCTGGTTGAATCCTAGTTGCGGCTGAATTTCTTGCCGCCCGATTTTTGCGGGTTCTACTGGAGATGTAGACATGGGGGTTTCTTACAATGGGGGATCCCCGAAGCCATGGGTTTCAACACTAAAGTGGTCGAATGACTGGATGATTTGGGGGACCTCCATGTTAGGAAACTTCCATACATATATATATATATGATTATATATAATAATATATGATATTCTATCAATCTATATAACAATTCCAGGATGAATTTACCTTGACACTGACTTGACTTGACGTTTCAAGCAAAGTCTTCAGTTGATGCTGTTTGTCAAGGCTATCCAAGCGAGGCGGATGCGGGCTCAAGCTGGGAAATGCCCGAACTCAATGGGCATTTCAGGAGGAAAACTTATCGAAATAACTGAGTAAATGGGTTATTTTCCAGCAAACGAGGTTTCTTTACTAGAGGGTAACTGGGGATACCTAAGTTATAAAGTCGGGTGGCATCATTCATCATTGGCTAGAAATGGCCCATCATCGTACCCACAAGGCATGCCAGACGATGCGGGATGACATGGTGTATCCGCTATTCTTTGGTCTGAATCGGGATCCCTGAAATTCCAGACCTGCATTCCCCCACAATGCGTTGATATCTGACATGTCTCAAGAGGAAGTGCCAATCTCAAGGCTTTCCATTCCGACAGGTGTCACAGTCGGAGAGAGTCGTTGATGAAGACGATGAATACAAGGCCTGTTTCGGAAGCCACTGGAGTCCCCAAAAAGTACATTGCTTGAAGAAGGGCACCAGCGGTTCATGACAAACACAAGTTTTCTGTTCCACTAAAGACTTGGAAGGCGTGATTTCAAGTTGCTCGCTTCCGCATTCTCAGAGATTCGGAGTTTGAGATGGTTTAAAGAACTCACGAACAAATCTCACTCCACTACAAACTCTGAGGATCTCGAGTTTTTCCCTGCGCGAGGGACACACCCTGTTGCGGTCAGGACAATTATCAGATGGGATCCTCCCAGGCGTCTTGTCGGCTGATGGATTTCGCCTCGATAATCTTTCCAAACCGTGTTTCAGGTGGTCCACATGTTGGAATCCTACTACAAATTCCCAGCAGCATGTATACGGATGTGTACGTGTATATATATATATATATACAATATATATATATATACAATATATACATATACACAATATATATATATATATATATATACAATATATATATATATACAATATATATATATACATATATGTAGTGTATACATATATATATATGTATACACTATATATATGTATATATATACACATACAGTAGCAGCGGCCAAGTGAAAGGCAAACATCCTTGCTTTATTGGAGGCCCTTTCTATCATCCCAAATTGGGGTAGTGATTCGTTGGTTGGTATATGCTGGCTCATAACCCTCACTTTTTTCGGGTTGGTTTTGGGTGCATCCACAATAAAAACAAAGTATACCCCCAAAACTTGCAATTAAGAATTCGGTGTATTCCAGCTTCAGAAACACCCATAATCCTAATGTCCCTGTTTCATGGTGGCAAATATGGTTGAATCCCTACTCCTGCTCGTAAAGCTGAACAGAATCCCAATTTTCTGATGGTTGCTTGGTTCATAAATTCTGATGCCAAAATCTATCAGTTGTCATGGTGGAATCCAAAGTTTTTGATGGTTCAAAAGCATTGTTCCCAGAATTGGTGTAAGGGGGCATCTTTCGGACCCCCTTCCATTTAACGGAGAATTTCCACCATTTGGCCATCATTGATTAAGCACTATATTAAACACGATACAAGCCATTCACCATCATTATTTTCTATTAACCACTACAATTGTAAAAATTGGCGGTGAAAAATCCATCATTTCCAGTTTAGCCTGAGGCCAATTTCCAGCCCGATGGAGCCGATGGAGCCGATGGACCGGAGCCCAACGAGCAGTCCGATGCGCGCTGCGCGGCGCAGCGCCTGCGCAAGATGGACAACTTGGATAAGTCCAGGAGCCACGGTGAATGGATGGACTTTTTTTTTTGGATTTTATGGAGATTTCATGGAATTTGAATGGGGATTTCATGGGTTTGTTCATGTTTTTTTGAGGGAGTTTGATGGATTTTGAATGGTTGGTACCCCAAATATGGGGATAGAATGGGAATATGACGGGGATATAAGGGGATTTAATGACAGATATAACCAACAATATATGCAATATACGCCACTTGGACAAGATTTTGTTTTTGTGATTTGCAGTAGTTAGTTTAGTTTGCCCAGATGGATATGATTATGATTGAGCAGTTCTCAGTTGACCCTCAGTTGATTGTTCATGAAGAGGGGGTGATTCAAATACTTGGTCTAACGGGGAGTAATATCACCCGCAATTAAGGTCGCTCCAACCAAGTGTAGGTAAATGATAGCCACAATTGGGTTGTAGATTGACAGTTTGACCACTGTATTTACCATGGTGACTGGTTAGTAGCCTTCCGTGTCATCAAACACGGCAGGCTGGGAAATCCCCTGCCCCAAAATTCGAGAAACAGCCACCATGGTTTTTCTGAACACAGTTGTACATGGATTTCTCTGCACAAATTATAGCCTCACTGCGACGTCACTGGAACCATGGTTGGTGAGGGGAAGCATCCCCAAAATAACCTTCAGGTTGAAGAATTCTCATAATTTAGCGATTTGTATTGAATATACATATCTACGTATACATATATGACAGCAAGCACACAAACTGAATGTCACGCCGCTCAAGCTCTGATGATTCAAGGGTTCCTGTCCTTTGTCCACTTGGCTGTCGAGGGGTCGAGGACAAACGTGTTTGGTCTAGGGTGCCCCCTGTATTGCACACAGCCCACTTTTTCTATCCTCTGTTTGGTTTTCATCATTGGATTTCTCCTTGGGGCTTGTGCAACTCCTCTGGCCATTTGGACTTTCTGGACTTCATACGGCCATCTCATCTGCCCTTCTCCTGTGCCAGCTCAGGGTCAGGCCTCGAGGCCACAGAGGTACTCGGTGCTCACCGAGTACTTGCATGAGCCGTCGGTCCGACGACGTCGCTGAGATTGAATTNCAGGCCTCGAGGCCACAGAGGTACTCGGTGCTCACCGAGTACTTGCATGAGCCGTCGGTCCGACGACGTCGCTGAGATTGAATTGTCCTGCAAGATTGGCGAGCTCTTTGTCACTGTTCGTGGTCCTCCTGAACTTGCTGCCAACTTCATCAAGGACATATCAACCAGGGGCCAGCCTTCTTCTTCCCCATTGCGCAGTTTGCCATCAGAAGGCTCTTTTGATCTGGTGTCTGAGCCTAGCCAGCCTGTGCGTGCTTCTCAGGTGCTGGAAACACGTGACCAGATTGCTGCAACTTTTGAGTCTTGCCCACACTACTTGCAGCAGGAGGGCAACAAGCTTTCTGGTTCATCCACGTCAGGCACAGATCGTGTCAGGCGTGCGTGGTTGGCTGGTCAGTGGGCGTCTGCTGTGGTTGCTGGCAGGATTCACTCTCCAAATCGTAGTCCTCAATTGGATCTACGACCCAGATACTACGTGGTGCTGCGAGCCCCATCTTTGGAGAAGCCAGCTATCTTCAAATCAGCACGATCCTATTGGGCAGTCGTTGGCGACTTCCAGACCTCCAGTGCAATCTCACACGCCTTTCCCTCTGAGCAGGAGGCAAAGGTATACTTGGCTGGTGCTGGAATCTCAGACTACGACATCAATCCATGAGTCTTGCGGAGATGGATGGATTGGCAGGTCCTCTGGATATGAGCGCCGTGGAATTGGCGACGGACAACATGGAGCCCTATGTGCTCGCATGGCCTTTGGGGCAACCAGAGGACGGAGAAGCGGAATGTGCAGTGTTGGCCCTTATGAAGCGAGAAGAAGGCATCCTACTTGCTATGCCAACAGCTTTTCTCCCAGAGGAGGTAGTACAGCGTGGCAACAGTGGAGACGACACAGCAGTCTTCGGCCCATCTCTGCAATGCGAAGTTCCCTCAGTTTTGGTGGATGGAGGTGTCATCTCACCGACAGGAGTCGAGGTTACAGTTTTGGTGGTAGACTGTCTCCCTGGGGTGCTCAGCCATATGAGAAGACCCATGCTGGCAGAAGATATTGCCTTCAGCTTCGACGACGAGTCTCCTTTCAGCGTGCCCTCTCTGGATGCTTTGCTGCCAAAGGTGAGGCAATGGCTATTAGGCCAACCAGAACTTGCAGTGTACTACACGCCCGACGAGGCGGAGCCTTACGAGCCCGAGAGCCCCCTTCCAGAGCAGAAAAGACCTCCCGCCAAAAAGGCTACATCTACAGGAGGTGGACCAAAAGCCAAGAAGCCAACCACCGCGTCACTGGCTGTGGAGGTGCAGGCGCGTGGAGTGTCGGGGCTCAAATACCTGGAACGCTTCGGCGGTTATGGACGCCAGCGCGAGCTTGGACAACTCCAATTCCAAGTCATGACAGCCTTCGACTACCTGTTGGAGGACAACGTGGGCGCTGCCAAAGACACCGTTGCATTGTTGGCAGTGACCTTAGAGCAGGCTTGTCTCGACAATGGAAGACTGGATTTGGCCACTCTCCTCTGTCTTCAAGAAGACCCTCCTTCAGCCATCTTCCAGAACAGGATTTTGTCTGCAACCAGCAGGGCGCGAAGCTTCGCGCCGTTGGCGGATCAACGCTGGGTGACGTCGGCATTGGCGTTCCTGAAGGAGTTGGAGGTGATCTCATCCAAAAGGGTGGAGTTGACTGGCGGAGGAAAACCAGGTTCAGAGACTTCATCAGAAGTACCCAAAGCAAAAGCAAAAGCGCAGCCAAAGCGCAAAGGAAAAGGCAAAGGACAGACTCAGGCCGAAGATGCCGAGACAGCCCAATGAACCATGCAAGAAATTCAANAAAGCAAAAGCGCAGCCAAAGCGCAAAGGAAAAGGCAAAGGACAGACTCAGGCCGAAGATGCCGAGACAGCCCAATGAACCATGCAAGAAATTCAAAAGCTTCAGATGTTTCGGCTAGCACAGATGAGGGACAGGAGACAAGCCCTCTTGAGCAGACAGCTGACTTTTGGAAATGGGCCATATGTTTGCCCAGATGGATTGCCAAGTGCCGCACAGCCTTTTCATGGCACTTGCAGAAATCTTTCACTGCCTCTTGGCGAAGTTCCTCTTCGTCATCCGCAACATTTCCACTGCCGGTACCTTTTCCTGGTATTTTTGATGGTGGTGGCCCTGGGCTTTCTTTCAAGAGGTTGAGATCATTAGCTATCAAGCGTGTGATTCATGTCATTGCCTACGTGCTGAATTTTCTGTACTTGGGCCGGCATCCAACCTTAGATGAGCTTGGGAGGAGACCTAGTCCTTGGCAGCAGCGTGTCTATCAACGCATCAGGTCTCTTTTGGTTGCGTGTGGAAACAGTTGCCAGGCATTTCCAGTTGTGCCTGGACGTTCCGGACCTGAATTAGGTGCTGCTGTGTATCAGCTTGAAGCCTTCCTCAAGAACCTTGGCATCCTTGGTGATACCTATGCTGTTCATGCTCCTGTGNCCGGACCTGAATTAGGTGCTGCTGTGTATCAGCTTGAAGCCTTCCTCAAGAACCTTGGCATCCTTGGTGATACCTATGCTGTTCATGCTCCTGTGCCATTCAAAGAAGACCCTGAACTTCTACCAGTCGCCAAGCATCCTGAGCTTGCTCCTTACAAGAACTTGAATGCGGGCAGATTGAAGCTTGTTGGGACTGGTCAATGGCCAATGGAAAAGTATCTGGATGGCCCGCTTTGGTTGGCTTTTCAAGAACCAAGGTTTTTACTTCATGGACGTGACGTTGGACATTGTGACATCCCCAACTTCAGTCATGAAGATCGCCAAGAAAACTTGCGGTTGTGCCGCCTGTGGGACTCCAAGGGCTTGCTTCAATGCTTTCGAAAGCCGTTGGTCCCAGGTCACTTCAGCAGATGCTTCAATGCTTTCAAAAACCTGGAGTGCGATCGTCAGATAGGTGACAGACGAATACCCAATAGCCGTGAGCGCTCGCTGGATGGACCCTCATCATTTTTGCCAGCTGGTTACCTTCTTTGCAACTGGCGAGTCAAGAGGTATGATGAACAAATCTATGCGAGCGTCACAGACAGGCGCGATTTCTATCATCAGGCCAGAGTCACTTCTGAACGTGCCCAATCCAACATGCTTCCGTTTGGTTTTACAAAAGAAGAGCTGTCAGGAACTGCAGGTCTTGAAGCTGCGATTGAACAAGAGCGGCAAAAGCCCAAGCGTAGAATCAGAGAACTTGTTGGAGATGGATTTGGAAAGTTGGATGATGGCCCAAATCAGAGTGATACTTGGTATCCTGGTTTTGCTTCTCTATTTCAAGGTGATCATCTTGGTGTTGAATTTGCACTTCAAGCACATGAGTCTCTCTTAGTCAATGCTGGACTTTTGCGGCCTTCGAATCGACTTTGGGGCCATTGGATTTTTCCTGCTGGAAGACACATTGAGGGACTCATCATTGATGATTACTTTGCCCTTGGCCGCGAAAGCAGAGGAACTCTCCCAATCAATACCTTTGCGGCGAAGGCCCTTGCGGAAGCCAGAGAGGTTTACAATGAGTCTGGCTTGTTGGGATCAGTTGAGAAGGATGTCGAAGCGGCCACCTTCTTCAAAGCTGCTGGCGCAGAGATCGACTCGTCAGATCTCGCCACCGGTCTTGGACTTACGACTGTGGCTGCGCCGTTGGCCAAGAGGCTTGGGCTATCGATGCTGAGTTTGCGAGCAGCGTCTTTACCTTCGACGACATCCCAACTCATTTCCCGCCTTGCTGGAAATTGGACTTCAGTGCTCATGTTCAGAAGATGCCTCATGTCAGTTGTCAATGACATGTTTGCCCTTGCGGCTGAAGCTGAGAGGTCTGGGAAGAACCTTGTGATCCATCAACCTCCATCTGTGCGGGATGAACTGATTATTCTATCAGCGTTGGCCCCTGTCATCAGCACCAACATTGCAGTTGACTACTGTCCCTTCGTCTTTGCCTCCGATTCTTCACTTGGGAAAGGAGCTGTGGTTTCTACAAGCGTGCAGACGAAAGTTGCAGAGGCAATTTGGCTTGGTAGTGACAAGAAGGGTGCCTACTCAAAGCTTGATGGTGTTCCACAATCTTTGTTGTCTGCCATTGGTGAGGAAAGAGCTGATGATTTGGAGTGGACTGACCCATTCAAGGCTAGTCCAAAGAAATCCTTGCTGATGTACTATGACTTTGTCGAGATCTATGGAGGTTCTGGGCGGGTTTCGCAGCATGCAGAGAAGCTTGGCCTTGCAGTCGCTCCTCCTTTGGACCTTGATGCATCAGCGCACTATGACATGTCTCAACCTCGGCTTCTTGAATGGACTTTCTACATGATTGAGTATGGCCGCTTCAGATCCTTCCTGACTGAACCTCCTTGCACAACATTTTCTGCGGCTGCCTATCCTGCTTTGAGATCCTATGCCATACCTTTTGGATTTGATCCTTGTGAGCCAAGAACAAAGCAGGGAAATCTGTTGGCTTGTCGCTCTTTCTTGTTGTTGCGGCAAGGGAGGAAGTATGGCAGGCCGTGTGGCAAGGAGCAACCGAGACTGTCAAAAATGCGGTGGCTCCAAGCTTGGATTCAGCTGCTGCAAGCTGGATTTCAAGAATCCGTTGTGGCCTCGTGTCAATTCGGCTCCCCGCATCGGAAAGAATTTATCTTCCTCTCCTTCCTCCTTGACCACAAGTCCCTCGAAACGCGCTGTCCTGGAGGTCACAGCCACCTGAAAATAGAAGGGAGCCTGACAAAGGCTTCGGCTGTCTATACCCACGATTTGGCCAGACATCTCGCCTTGCACTTTGCCAGGGCATTGAGAGCCATCCAGTGGGATGATGATGGAAGTGGCCTCTCCGGCTATGAAAGTGTGGTCGTGAACGACATTCTGCTCAGCCGAAAGTTCAGTCAGCAGCGTGTTTGGGCATGGAAGAGAAAATCCCACATCAATGTTCTTGAGGCAAACAGTGCGCTTGAGATTGTGAAGATAGCAGCTGAGAGGTTTGAGGGAAGCAGAGTCAATGGACTTTTGGACTCACGTGTAGCCAAGGGTGCTCTTTCAAAGGGAAGATCCACAGCAAAAGGTTTGCAGAGAGTTTGTAGGGCAGCTGGATCTCTACAGGTTGCAGCAGACTTGTACATGGGATGGAATTTTGCTCCAACCAGACTCAATGTTGCGGATGACCCAACACGTGATGTTCCTCTCAGAGATGCAGTCGCTGGAACTTTTCATGAACGTTTTGCTTTGGGTGAACTGCAATTGCTCCACATGCAGGGCTTGTCAAAGGTTGGTGCAAACTGGGCTCGTCTCCTCATCCTGCTCTTCCTTGCAGAGTATGCTCCTGTAGCAGAGGCTTCAACAGGACTGAAGTTTGAAGTTTTTGTTTACCCGAAGACCAGCGGAAGTGGGGCTGAAGATCTGTGGTTTGGGAAAGATGTTTTTGGTAAGATAGGCAATGGTAGTGAACACCAAGATAGCTGCCACAGTTGCCAATTTTGCGGTTTCGCCCAGTGGACTCTCATTGGATTTCCGATCACACTCATCCATTGGATTTTCACTGGACTTTCATCTTTGCCCATCCTGCAATCCGTCTGCCCTCTCCCCTGGACCAACACGATCATGTCATTTGGATTTTGCCTTGGATTTCTTTTTGGATTTTCTCTTTGTCCTCGCCTCCTCCGTGTCCTGCGTAAGAGTCGTGTGCTGGGTCTGGCGGTGTCCTTGTCCCTGCGATCATCGGCCTCCGCGCGATGGATTTGGGGCGGTCCGGTTNCGTGTCCTGCGTAAGAGTCGTGTGCTGGGTCTGGCGGTGTCCTTGTCCCTGCGATCATCGGCCTCCGCGCGATGGATTTGGGGCGGTCCGGTTGGGGCGCTAGCCATGGATCCGCTGACACCTGCTGATCTGCGAAGAGCTGCGTATCGAAACCCAGCTGGGATTGTGGCATCGAGGGTTGCGAAGAAATCAACTTTGGATTCAAGAGCAAAACTCCTGGATGATTTCGGGTCTTGGCTGTTGCAGTCTCATGGAGTACTGCTAGCTACGATCCTGACTGCAAAGCCTGCTGATCCAGAGGAAATATGCAAATGGTTGATCCGGTATGGCCAAGAGATGTTTACAGCAGGGAAGGCGTACGGACGTTATGCTGAAACGATCAACGCCATTGCGACAAAGCGACCGGCGATACGAAAGCAGTTATCCCCTGCATGGGATTTGGCTTTCGCTTGGCTAGCGGATGAACCATTTCAACATCATCCAGCTCTCCCTCTTTCAATTTTGCTGTCAATGTTGACCATTGCAATTCTTTGGGGCTGGCCAATCGAGGCCTCGATTTTTGCGATGACCTGGGCTGGCATTTTGAGAATTGGAGAGACGATACAGGCAGAGCGCTCAGATTTGGTGCTACCAGGAGATGCTGCTCCGGGCACCCATTTTGCTCTGCTTCGTATCCGAACCCCAAAGACAAGGGGGAAAGCTGCTAGACATCAAGCAGCGAGGATCGATCCTCCTGACATTGTGCAGCTTCTTGAGGCTACCTATGCTGATTTTCCTGCAGAAAAGAAGCTCTGGCCGCTTTCAGCTGCTACCCTCAGGAGACGATTTACCTGCTTGTTGAAAGAGATTGGACTTCCAACTACAAGGCATCACGAGTTGCGACCTTTTGATCTGGGGTCGCTTCGACCAGGAGGGGCCACCTTCTTGCTTCTCTCTACGGAGGACATTGACATGGTCCGACGAAGGGGCCGCTGGGTCACCAACAAGGTTTGTGAGTGCTACTTGCAGGAAGTCCTGTATGTCACCTATNGCTTGACAGCAAGCACACAAACTGAATGTCACGCCGCTCAAGCTCCCCATCCCTGGCACATTCCCGCCCACATTTGGGTCTGTGTTGGGAAAGTTTCAAACAGCAGCCATGGCCAAAATGGGCCGCAGCTGCAGAAGGACTACAGAAGAGGCAGTGAAAAGGAGGTGAGATGTGCTTATATATATACATTATATTAGTACATTATTAATACATTCTTGAATTGAAAGGATCGGTCCATGTTTTCTGCCCCGCCACGGCTGAGGTATCTTCCAAGGTGCCTCCTGTCTCGGATCCCGCCGTCTTGACTGCGCCGCGCATTGCCTGGAGCGAAGGTGGCGGATTCGGAGGGAGCTGTTTGGAATGTACCCATTGGTTATGACTAACAGTTCGCCATGGAACATCCCGGAACTAAATGGAGGGTTATAGCTGGGAAAATCATCTATAAATGGGCCAGCTATTCCATGGCGAACTGTTAAATAACCAGATGACGATAGTTGATATTTTTGTTGATTTATGCTACGATTTTTGGAAATTTTTACTATGAAGTCTCCGACTTACCAACACTTTTTGCTTCAGAAACCCAATATTAAACTGTTGATCTCCCATTAACTTTCGAACTTGTATCGATCATTTTCTCTGTAGAAGCCCCGTGAAAGCACGGAAGCCAGGCAATAGCTCTTGTTGAAGGGACTTTTCATTGATGCTATCCATTTCTCTTGGATGTGGATTCGATTTGCCATTGGAACTATAAATATATATATATATATATGTATGTATATATATATATATCACATATGAACCACCTACCGCAGCAATTCGCTGCTGTGCTTTCTCAGACACGTTGACGAGGCTCGCCCGATGATGCGGTGGAGAACTTCTTTGATGCGTGGGTATCCACAGGAATCTGGAGACAAGGCCAATCCTACTTAGAAGCGAGGTGATACAACCTCTGAGAAGGTTGACACTGAAATTTCCCTGGACTTTGATGGGTCTTAAATACTTCCAGCAAGTAAAACCTGGCATTTGGGAATTCCATTGACAAAATCCATCATCAAAAGCACTCATCAAGTAGACGAAAAAAGGATTTTGTCAACGGAATTCCCTGGAGTTTTCCATAAGTGATCATCCAAAATACTCATCAAAGTCCGATCAGTTGGACCAGCCAGACCAGAAATCCGTGGAAGTCGTGAGGTCCGACATGGCTGCGCAGATCCGCCGAGATTGGCTGGCGAAGCAGCTCTCCGAGCTGGAGGCATCGTCCAACGCGAAGCTGGGGGGGATCCCCGTGAGCTTGGACAATGAGAAAAAGAACATGAAAAAGCGAAAAAAATGATGGCTTGTTCATAGTTTTGAAAACTCCTTTCCTTTTGTTGTTGATGGCCATTTTTTGACCCAACTGATCCCAAATGGGGCAACGATGGGCATTAGCCACCAAAATGGGGGAGAGAAGCAGCAAAGAACGAGTCCCAAAATGCATCAAAATGTCATGAAAAATCCCTCCACAGTGGCTAAATCCGGGATCAGGTCTCACGTGTCCAGTGGAGGCCAAAATATGTCTGTGCCAAAATTTGCGGCTGCAGTGGTTCAAGGGCCATTTGCTCTATGCTTCGGTAGCTGCAGAGCAGCTTGTGCATTTCAGGCTGGTGAAAGACGTGAAATTTCTCGAAAGCTTCATGATGATGGATTCAATGATTCAATGTTGCAAAGAACTTGATCTGACATTAGGCGCTAGGGAAGCCATGAGTACACCTTAGCCTAGGCAGTTTCTTTTGAATTTCAACTATATATTTGCAGGTCTTTTCTTGGGTCTGGAATTTTGGATGCAACGTTGGGAGGCCATCCATATCTCAACCTCTATGGGCTGCTTTAAATACTTGTACCTTGTGACTTTGCTCCTGGTTTGCAGTCGACCGTGCTTGTCGATGAGACCGAGAGAAGACACTGCTGCTGACAATGATGAGGATAGCAACGGAGATGACACGACCGATGATAGCAAGGAGTCGGAAGTGAACAAGGATGAACTCCAGGAGAATCACAGGAATTTGCATGGTAAACCTAGACCTCCTCCCATCAATCATCACATTTGGAAGATCCTTGCGGACTACCCGTCCTTGGTGCACGATTTGCACCGTCATCCTCGCTGCCTTGAAGTTTTGGCTTTGGCCATCGAACGCAACGCCACTGAGAATGAGAATGTCACAGAGAAGAAAGACCATTGGTCGCAGGACCGGCAGTTGATGGACGAGATCGAGAGGCATAGCCAGTGTTCACCGTTGCTTCTTGGGATTCTTGTGAAACCTGATCCCTCTGGGATCAGGGACCTCTTCAGCGTGCACCCAGAGGGGGTCTTGTTTCTCGGCTATAAGAATTTCATCACAGCTGCGTACTGCACAGCTTTGAGTATCAGTTGGGCGTTCCTAAAAATTGCCATACCCCAAAGCACTAGTTTACCTGGAACATGTCCAAATGTGACGGATTTGGAATGAGTTTCTTTCTGGCTGTTTCCAGTGCCAAACCTCGGAAACTGACGTGGAATCATGTTGAATCTTGTTGCCAAGGATAGTTCAGGCTTTCGTCATTGGTCTCGTGACATACTTCATCCTAAGCCAGGTGATTCGGACATGGGCCATTCATGTAGCCAGCAATGTGAAGGATCCTCTGGCATGTCTCAATGACCCTGCTCCACCAGTGCCCTGGGTACTTTCCTGGATTTTTGCCTGTTGCTATCGGAAATCAAGTGATGAGCATGATCCTGGGTCCAGTGATGGGGAGAACCTCGAAAGTGCCTGGAAAGGCCTGGACGAGTCGCAGCAGAGACACTTGAGAAGTGTGATGCACAAGGCACGTTCATTGCAGGTCGCTGGGATCGCGGAGCAGCGTGTCAGCGGTATGTGGAAGATGATCGAGATGGGAGCTGCGGCGCTGACACCGATTTTCATCAGTATCGAGGGCATGTTTGGAACCAAGTTTTCGCAGCCTTTGAAAGTTGTAGCCATTTTGCTCTCCTTAGTCACTACCGTTTGTCAGATTGCACCCAAGAACCAAGCAACTGCAATTTTGGACTATCATGCCCGGTTGCGGAAGCTGGTCTTCGCCTACTGGTCACTCACTGGCATTTTCGACGTCTACGAGAAAGAAGAGCAGCGGCCAAGCATGGACACGTCAGAGTTCCAAGACATGAGAGCATCCGTCTTTAGCACTTTCGTGATGGCCTTCAGTAGCGAGGTGCAGGATGCTGAGAATGAACTGAAGGATGTTTTCACCACAACGCGACTGACCAAGGATCAGCTTGGGCTTCGAAAGGACGAAAAGGACGAATCAGAGGATTCAGAAAAGAAGGCCAAGGAGAAGGCCAAACAGGATGCGAAAGATGCCAAAGATGCGAAAGACGCTGGCAAGTAGCGGGCCTCCACAGCAACGCTGTGTTCTTTTGCGGCTGAAGCAAGCTTGCAAGGCAACTTAAACCAAAATTCTCGAATGCAGAAAAAAAAGCCCGCTAACATGGACGTGCATTTGAAAAAGACCTCAAAGGATCAAAACAAAACGGGAAGATCGACCAAGGAGAATAAGGGACGGGCCGACATGTTTTAGGGCTTCCCAATCTTGACCCATGTCTTCAAGTATTTTGGTTGGGAGAAACTGCAATGATCCTTCCGCGGGAAAGTTTCCCAATATATTATTGTCTTGGACATTGTCTAACAGAATGCAGTCTCTGCGTGATTCATCAGCCAGGGTTCTGGAGGTGTTGCAGTGATAGTTGGATCACCCGGCGACACTTATTGTGCAGGCCTCGATTATGACTTCCATCTCTGGGAATATAGACTTATATTGACCCATTGATATACAATAGTCCATCACAATACTATCATATATCAATGATATCTCAATCTTAATGATAATGTATTATATGGTATAGATATCTATGGTATCACAATACATCACGATACATCACAATAATAATATCTCAATCTTGTCTTCCATCGCAGGCCTCAAGTTGCGAAAGCAAGCAGGACGCGTTTTTTTTTTGTTTTTCCGGCCGGGGGAGAATGCCGGGGGCTCCCGCCGGCTTTTGGTGACGCTGATTTCCGCTGTCAGGATGGAGCATCGCTGAGGACTGCTGCATGCTGATGGTCTTTGAAAAAATGCTGGTTTGTATTTACCAGTATCTTCCTCCTCCTCCTCCTCCTCCTCATCATCATCATCATCATCATCATCATCATCCTCGTCGTCATCGTTGCTGTCAGAATCATCATTATTGCTATCATCATTATTTCTGTTATCGTCATTATTTCTATAAATGATCATAATGACGATAACAGAAAATATCATTATTATCATAGAAAAAACATTATAATAATCATCATTATTGCTATGAATCTGGTGCATTTCAGCAGATCACCATCCGAAACGGATCCGTCACCGCCGTCTCCAGGACCGAGGATGGCCGACGTTCAATGGGCGAGTTGGAGAAAAGCCTCGCGAAGGTTCGACCTCGAAGCTGCGACCCGATTGACGTCGAATCTGATTAGCAGGGTCCCAAAGTGCACATTTCAGGTTGGTGAACAATAGTTCAGCCAGATGAAACGTTGTTTGATCTGAACTATTCCACTATGAGCGTTTTTGGCATTTCGAGTTGATTCTTCTTTCTGCGACTCGATATCATCTTCAAAACTATGCTATTCAACTTGGATCCAACCATTTTGATCCACACCAATGGTCCGCTGCAATTGAGCGCCGCACTCCACCAGGCGAAGGAACGAGCGGAGAAGAATCGCAAAGAGCTCAAAGGCCCGGGGCCCAGTGATGGAAGGAACAGATCCCCACATATGGAGAGTACCTGTTGGAGCTGTGGAGTGAAAAACACCCAACCATGAACGTTTTTTAGTTTTTTTTTTCAAGACTTCGGCCAAGATTTTGAAGAGTCTGAAATTTCTATAGGCTTGAATGCAGAACATCTATGGACAGAACAGGGAGTGCACAAGTTTTCACACTGGGCGAACTTCGTGAGACTTGGTGGCCCTGGCAAGGGGGTGTGCTCAACCGTTTCCATTTCCAATATGGTTCTGACTCGGAATCATGGATTGCCCAAAATAGATTCTTCAAGATTCTGAATACAACACAAAATGTTGGTGGCCCCCAAATAGAATACTATTCATTGATCTGAACTTGAAATTAGATCTTCTTGGTGTTTTAATTTTGGGGCGCTGGCTTCTGCAATTCAGGTTACATGGAAAGCTTGCGGAGCAAACTCTTTCAGGCAGCACCGTGTTGGATGCTTTCGGGAAACTGTTGGACCTCTGCAATGCAACACCTGGGTGAAAATGAATGGCCCATGGCATTTTGTGGACCCAATTTTTATTGCCTTTGGGCCCTTAAAACTGGTTTCCCCATCAGGCCCATGTTTTTTTTTCTGGGAGAACCCAGGCGGAGGAGGGTGATCTTGCAGCGGGCAATGAGGACCGAGTGGTTGGGTCCCAATGGGCGCACGAAGTCGAAGATTTGGGTGAGTCTAAAAATAGGTGTAAAACCAAGGAGCGGTCAACGCACGAATGTGCCACTGTTGTTTTCACCTCGACAAGGCTCAAGGGCCCTAGATATTGAGCCACCATTTCAGGCGGATGCCACAGTGCAAGGTCTCATATGTATGGATCATGCTATGCAAGCATGTGGAAGTCACACGCCCTCGACCTTCCCAGTGTGGCAGTTCGCTCAACCATGCTTTTGCCATCGTGCAGCTTCTCAAAACTCGGCAAATTCACGCACAAATGGCACTGAATCGGATCCAGCTGGCTCCCACTTGGTGTACTCCAAGTAGTTGGCCAAATCAACGGCCGAAGTGATCTTCTTCTTTGGCATTCCAGTTCCCTGAGTCCCAAAGGTGGACTTGATCCAGGACAGATACTTGCAAACATCGGTGCGGTACTCAGCCCATTGCACTAAGCGGCTGTATGGCACACCCTTGCTGTTCCATTCCTTCACCTTGTCCATCTTGCACAAGCTCATACCCCATTGGGCCACGGTGATCCCCTCTGGCACTTGGATCCCTGGGCGCACTGGCTCTTGCTGGGCACTCGGATAGGGCGCTGACGGCGCGGATCCTTTGCCAGCAGCAGCATATGAGGTATAGGAACTCAACTGACTCTCCGCCATGGAGATACGATCCCAGTCATGAACATCATCCTCGGGCTCTTCGGCATCACGCTGGCGCTTGGTCGCATCGCTCATAGCACCATGGTTGACTTCTTCATGTGCAGCTGAACACTCATCGATCACAGCCTTGTGCGGAACATGGGTCCACTTGCCGGCACGGGACTGGCGGTAGTGCTGGATCATCAGCTGCTGTTGCCCATTCTGGATTGCACGGTGCAAAAGCCCCGTAGTCATGGAGATCTCACTCTCGGTCAGCGGCTCATTGCTAAGCACACTAGCCCTTTTGGCTGGAGGAGCTGCCATTGCGAATCTAAAGCTTGGGAGCTGGCCTGCACAGGTCGGCAAACCTTTCTAGGATTTCACCCTTCGCCGCTTGAACATGAGGCGGCACGGTGATGTGCTTTCATTGTTGGTGCACATGGCATGCACTTGGCTGGACAACTGGACGGCTATACAGTTTTTACCCCGTTATCCTTTTTATTAAAGTTCTATACATCCCATCTTATTTACTCAGCTTATCCCCATTATCTTTGATAAACAAGGACTGGATGTCCCGGCACAAGCTTTCGGCTTTTCACCACTCGTACACACTATGGACATGCATGTAAAAGGCTCATGAGCAAATTGCGATGGACTGCCAAAATGGCTTTTTGGTTCTTCTGCTTGAAACATCCATGTTTGTGGAAAACGTTTATTGCGGACCCTCGGCAGAGGCGGCTGCTTTCTCTTTCCTTCCGGACTGTGTGCAAACTGTTATATGAAAAGTCCCGCCCTCCAAGATTTCAAACAAAGGTTTGGTATCCCCTCGTAACTTGGTTAGGCAATCAGCACACATTCTGAGATTGTTCACCCAGAAGACCAACACATTCTGGTTTTTCACAGTTTCCTTGGCTATTGCGTAGTCTATCTGTAAACGGCGTTCCACTGACAAGGCCTGACTGCAGCAACTTCTAGTCACAGCATCATAAAAACCCTTGCTATCTATTACAAGACATGCTGGTACTTTGGGAACCATTTGACGGAACTGCTTTGGGGATATACCTCTATTCCATCTAGCCCATTTTGACCTGCAAGAGTCTCAGCTGCTACTGAAGAGCGGACAGCACGACGTAGCTTTTTGGATTGCCAATCTATGACCCAGGCTTTTGTCCTTTTTCTCTGAAACATCCCTTCAGTGGTGAGGCACAAAACATATCCCCCTTGTGATTCCCCATTTTCACGGGTTCCCCAACCTGCATCGGCAACACACATGATGCGCCAATCTTCATCTTTCACGGAACTGGGAAAACGCAAACAAACTTTTCGTTCTTTCATTTCTCTGACTGCTTTGTTGTAAAGGTGGATGTGTGCTACTGTACCTTTATCTTGGGCTCCCTGCAAGTATGATGCAAGAAAGGACTGATCCGGGCGGGTACTGTTGGCTACCCATGCAAGCTGACCGGCACAAGTTCTAAGGATCTTCGGATCCGTCAGTGGTGTGGACGCATTACCCAGGTTGCTTTGTTGCGACTGGCTGCAAGGCTTCTATGTAGGTCTCTTGTCCAACTTCGATTTCCATTGTTTGGGGATCCTGCCTTATCTCAACTCCAGTGTACCTGATAGTGAATGTCCTATAGTCACCAAAGGGCAATCTTTTTCGGAGGGCATTGAGAACATCATCCATTTCTTTGGTACCCCCAGCTATCAAGTCGTCAACATGGATTCCACAAACCCCTATTGTTTTTCCCCCTTTTCGCAAGGAAAACAGACAAGGATCTAATTGGGAAACTGACAAACCTACCTCACTGAGCTCACGAGGCAAACGAAGATAGCAGGCTTTTGGGGCTTCGGCCAAACCGTATGCTGCTTTTTCTAACCTGAAAAGTTCCTGGTCGCTAAGTTTCATCCAGTCTTTGACCTCGGCAGGTGGCCTGAAGTATATCTCTCGGAGAGACGGGTCCCCAGACAAAAAGGCAGTTTTGATGTCTGCACCCCACAGCTTCCATTTTCTGGCCGCGCAAAGTGAGAGGATCAAATGTTTTGTTTCCTTACGTAGAGTGGGGCTGTCAGTGGCTATCTTTCCCAAGTCTGGATCCTGCCATCCTACTAGCACCAAACGTGCCTTCGGAGTACGATCTTTGACATCAGGGTCAGAAGAGGCTTTCCACGTTAACACCCAACGTGCTTTTATCACTCGTTCAACTGGTATTCCTTTGGACCTACATATGGAAACAACTTTGTTTTCTATCCAACTGTTCCACTCTTTTTGCATGGCTTTTTCAAAAAGAAGCTTGTCGCCCTCGCTGAGTTTTCGAAAGGACACTTCCACACGGCGTTGTTTCGCCTTTGGAATTGACACAGCAAAACAATCTTCCAAAACGCTCCAGAGACACAAAGGATTATCAGTGATGTCCTCAGGATGGACATCCACGCTTAGCTCAAACACTTGGTGACTTGTGAGTGGCTTGGCATGAACATGCAAATCGTCTTCTTCCATTGGAACTGGAACATTGACTGGAAGGTCGATGGCTGCTTGCGACATCTCAGCATCTGCTGTTTCAGCAGGAGCGGACGGTGCACTTGACTCGGGCAGTTCAGCTTCGGGCTGAACATCTGGCTGCATATCTTCATCAGCATGTGGAGAAACTGGTCTTACTGAATCATCCATGATAGAGGGAGTATACTCTACACTATCAGGAGGACTATTGGGTGGACTATCGGGCATGTCTTGGGGTTCCATGGCTTCTGGAATGCTTTCAAGTGACAACCTTCTGGATTTTGCGGGTGGCTCTCCAGTTGAGGACTGACCGCCCTCCAAGTTGACAGTTGATGGCAACTCCCCCTCTTGAAATGCTCCATGGGGCGGAATTGTTCCGGCTGCACGACCCTCCCAATACTCTTTACTCCTGTAGAACCTACGTCTTATCTTTCGGGGACCCTTCTACTTCCGGATGAGGATTGACATACTCTGGTTCTTCATCCACATCTTCCTGCAGTTCTAGATCTTCATCCTCCACAGGCTTGTCAGGCAGCAGGTCTACAAACTGACCGGCTCGTTCGGCAAGCTTGTCTTCAGCACGCTCTAGGTCATCATGAAGCGACCCTGCAGACAGATCTTTGGACAGTTCGCGGAAGGTTGACTCATCTTCTGCAAGTGGCCTAAGACCCTCAGGTGAGCATCTATACAGATAACCATTATAGGACACCCAAATCAGACGTGGGATTACACTTCCGCTTGAGCTTTCAGTGCCTATAATACGGCCTGGTCCTAACCATTTGCCATGCCTGGTGAGAAGCTGACCCTTCCCCTGACTTCGGAACATGTACACCAATTGACCCTGCACAAATGGACCCCTCATTAGTCTATTTCTACCAGCTATGGCACGGCGCCAGACATCACGTGAGTGTTCTTCTATGAATGCTTTGGCGGCTTGTTCTCTTAGGGCCATGCGTGCAGCGAAAGATGGGTCTGACAAAACATGTGATTGAGACACCGGATTGTACTGCTCTTCGATGTTTTCGAGAGCACCAGCTTGTCGAGGTTCCCTCCCCAAAAACCATTGTGATGGAGAGTGCCCTGCCTTACGCAACTGATCATTACGGATGCTTGCACATGCTTCTATGACTTCTTCAGGTGGTCTAGGAGAAGTTTTCCAAGCACGACGTGCCATGTTGCGCAAGATTCTGTTTGCTATCTCGACACTGCCAAGTTGCCAATGACTTTCGGCAGCACAAAGCAACAGCTCGACATTGTTGTGGACAAGATACTGTTGAAACCCTGTAGACATGAACTTGTGATCAGGATCCATGTATATTGTCTTAGGCACGCCATATGGGCGACCCCATGCTTTGTGAAAGGCTTTGGCCAAGCTGTTTGGTCCGGGCTCTACAATCACCTGCTGGCAAAAATCTGTGGCCAAATCAACACAAGTGAGGACATTTCGCTTCACCTCGTACTGTTCACCACGTTCATCTTCACGGTGAAGTTCAACTTGAACGAAATCTATCCCCACAATTTGATTCGGAGATTCGGCATGAGGGATTGTTGTCTTTCTGTGACTTGGTGGCTTTTTCAGTTCATCACAAATCCCACATTTAAACTCAGAAATTGCCCTTTTGACTTCATCAGAGGCTTGACATCTTTACGGCCAATCTCATCATTTGTTCCTTTGAGGAATGCCCTGTGTTTGTGTGCAATTTGTGCACCAGTGCTGTTACACTTAGTTGCTTTTTGACAACCCCCTTATCCCCTTTATCCGCTTGAACTACTTGGCCATCTCGGTCTGGTTGAAACTCAGGAATATCTAAATCATAATCCCAATCCTCCTCGGCAAAGATTTCTTCGACAGTTCTATGACGATTTTGTGATGGCTTGGATTGGGTTAACCCTTCAACCATGACCCTGCAGAATTTGTTGGGATAAGACTCAGCCCATTTGGTGAGGTTTTGCCCCTTGTAATTGCCCTCCAAGTGTTGGTGATCATGCTTCCCATCGCAGCGACAGCTTACAAGTCGGTTCGCAAGTGACTCCTGCGAGGTTACAATTCGGGTTGCTTTGAGGACAGGCAAATTAGTCTTGGGACATCTGAGGCCAAGCGAACATGGGTCAATCCGCTGACTCCATGCAGTCCCCAGATTCAACTCACACCAGGCATCGGAACTGAGTGGGTTCTCTATATGAATGTGACCCCCAAGTGCAACTTGCAAATGCCAAACTTCACTTATGTTGTGGAGATACCTACGGGCGCTCGCCCTCTGAGAGAGGATTTCTGCCTTTTGCTCAGGGCTTCTGGCCATGTTGAATCTGGACCATGGTCCCCAGTGCTTGCATGGGAAACTGACCCAAACGTGGTGTGGCCGGCAAAACGCTATCAGCAAAAGAAGGTTCCTACGATCCTGCAGTCTTGTGAAATCTTGACCATACTGCAAACCCAACCGAATGGCATGCAAACCAGTTTTCTTCTCATATTGCTTGGACAAGTTGGCTTTTCCGGTAAAGACTTCAATAAGACCGACGGATGCATCGAGCTTGAACGCTTGATCTCCAAGCCATGCCTGCAAATCCCTTTTGACACCTTTTGGATCACTCTGGATTCGGGAAACTACAAGACGGCTGCCTACCCTACGGAGTGCACGAATGCCTTTGAGCAGGTGGTCCTGGCTATCTTGAGGGATAGTTTCCTTACTTATGGCATCAACCCAGTTATGATCTTCCCCATACAAGGCTTCAGCATCAAGGGCATGGTGTTTATCAGGTTCATCGGGTTCCAGTTGGTTGCAACAAACACAAACATGCTCAGGATCTTGACTTGTGGGGGTTTCTACATCGGCATCATCATCATGCGCATCAAGAGGGATGTGAACAAACACGGCAACAGGCATCGGCTGCACAGGCTTGCGCTCAGAGTTTTGAACTCTAAGCTTCCAGGGCGTCACATCTAGTTGACCATCTTGGGACAGCGTGGCAACGGACACATAGTATGGCTGCTGTCCTGCATCGGATGGTACCCGTTCTTTCTTGGGTTTGTAGGCCGTTTCCCCATACGTTATGTCATTACCCCTTTTACCAAACACAGTTACCAGCTTATCCCTCATTAAGCTTACATCTACCTTACCCTTTTTGGTATTCTTGACTATATGTTGAAAAGCTCGCTTACGGTCACCGGGCGTGACCAGCTTGACACGGCTTCGGTCCTGGGCAAACTGTGTTGGAACATCTGCGGGCATGTCCGCATGGAGTGGGCCATTCTCGGAGTTATTGGGCTCATTGTTTTCCTGATCAGCATTCTCATCGACCTCGAAGATCTGACAGAGAGGAAGGAGCATATGACCATTTGAGGCTTGCTTGACAGGCTCATTCTGCAGACCATGTTTGTGGCTGGATATTGTCATCTTCCCCATATCTATAGAGGCTTCCATCCCTTCCAAAACACGTCTCGACAGCAGAAATGGAGTGGCACCAGGAACAACGTATGTAGTTACATTCCCATATAGTGACCCCAGCTTTACAGTCCATTGCAAACCCTTGCTTGTGATCTCCTTCCGGCCATTAAATCCCTTGAGTTCCACTGGAGGCAGTTCTACTGGTTGTGGAGCCGGAAAACCACTTCGCTTGAAAAACTCAGAATACGTTTCGGCCGTCTCTTCGCCAACAACTGAAGTTGTACAACCTGTGTCTATTATGGCATGACCCTCGGGGATGCTTGTCCCATAGATCTCTTCAATCTCGGCACCACCATTGGATTCAACCATGTAATTAAACTCAGTCAAAACAGCAGTTGTTGTCGCCAAATTGGCGTCTTCACGTCTAGGCTGACCAGATTTCACTGACTTTGCATCACCCTTTTTCCGCTGGACATCCTTCTTGTCATACTTGAAGCTCTTTTGAGCCGGCATTTGGCTCGATCCAGAGGCTGCAGCCTGCTCAGGCGGCATGGCAACAACAGGAAAATAGGGTGCTCCTGCACGAGTCTTCTTGATCTCTTTCACACGCTTTTTGCTCTCCTTGTATGTTTTGAAGCTCTTCTTGAACTCCTTTTTCGCTCTTTTCTGCAGTTCATAGATCTCAGCTAGACCATCATCAGATTCATCATCATCATTTGACTCTGTTTTTCCTTCACCAAGCAGGGCTTCTTCATCATCAGAGCTCGAGAGAGGAGGCTCCAAGGATGAGTTGTCATCATCTTGCACAGCGTAGGAATCACGTCTCTGCATTTTCTGTGGTGGGCGGCCATGTCGATTATCAGATCGATTGTTGTCTTCAATGTCAGAGGCTCGCATGATCCTCTCAACATCCAGGAATCGACTTGACCCGCCAGCAGCACGTATCACTTGAGACCGTTGTTCCTTTGAAAGCCCATACTTGCGCATGTAGAGATGACCAAGCACTGATTGTGGGAAAATCGGCTTCGGCTTCGTATGTGACAACTCTACCGCTGTTGCATCTGCAGTTGCTGCTTCTCGAAATCAGCTCTCCAAGAACCTGCTGTGGAATGTTTCTTGGATGCATGACTACGTTGACTTCCTAATTCACTACGGGCTGTAGCATGAGAAGGAGCTGGTGTCGGAGGCTTGGATGCTGCTTTTGGCTCAGCAGCGGCTGCTGGTTCGGATGCTGCGGCTGCTGCCGGCTGTGGCTCAGCCGGAGGAATCTCTGCTTCATCCGTCTCATCGGCTGACGGCTCAGGCTGCTTGTCACTATCTGAGGAGCTACCTAGAGAGCTAGGAACAGGTGATGGTGGACCAGGAAAGAAGGACCTATCTCGCTTCTTCTTAGATCTCTTCTCCTTGGCAATCACACGCTCTTGCGCTATCAAAGTTTCCAGACGTGACAGTTGTGTACGAAACCGTGAGGAAAAGGCTGTTGCACCTTCGGACTGTCTCCTCGACAGTCGAAACAGAAATTCATCAATGGCTTCATGTAGCTCTACTTCAGGAAGGTATCGGTAATGGCGATCTAAACATTCTAAGACCTTGATCCAACCCTTGGTCGATCGGACTTCAGCTATGTTCAAATGTTCAGTGCATCGCCATGCTTCGCCAGTC
This sequence comes from Symbiodinium sp. clade C Y103, assembly GCA_003297045.1. Classification (NCBI taxonomy): domain Eukaryota; class Dinophyceae; order Suessiales; family Symbiodiniaceae; genus Cladocopium; species Cladocopium sp. clade C. Next base: position 2,335 of record BGPT01000799.1, on the reverse strand, counting down.
AATCTCGTCAAAAGCTTGGGACCTGCCAGGTGCTGACTTTTGTATTCCAAAGCTGCTACAGACAAAATGACTTTCCTTCGAAACTCCCTGTATCCACTCGGCTTCCCATCAAATGAAAGGTCTTTGAAGGGATCCTTGCTATCCATGCTGCAAAAGATATTGCGTCCCACACTGTTGCAGTTGTAAAAACAATTGCCACCAGATGATCACGATAGATCCAAACCGTGGGCACAGTGAAGTGCCTCGTGCGGTCCAAGGGCGCTGGAGCTTATTGCTCCGCTACCATGTAAAACCAAGGAGCGGTCAAGACAAGGCTCAAGGGCCCTAGATATTGAGCCACCATTTCAGGCGGATGCCACAGTGCAAGGTCTCATATGTATGGATCATGCTATGCAAGCATGTGGAATTCACAATAGCATACCCCCAATAGCAATGGATTATCACCATTTTCCCTATCAAAAATGGCCATTTGGATCCATGTGGGGATATCCACTATTTTCAGACAAACCCATTTGTTGCTGGTCGCAGGAGCTGTTGGTGTCCCTTCCTCCGGACTTCGATGATGTGGTTGATATCAATGCGTCCTTGACTTCGGCCGAAAGGCTGGAAAAAAAAACAACACCCGAAAGTTTGCATTGAAATAGGGGTTTTCTAAAATTTCCCCAAAATGGATGGTTGATAATTGAAAATCCTATTCGAGTGGATGATTTAGGGATACCCCCATTTTAGGAACCTCCAAATTCTGTGGAAGTTCAGGAGGACATTTCAAGAGAACTTGGTGGAGTCGCATGAGTCGCATCATATGCCAGAAGCATTTCCTTCATGAATAGAACAGTATCACAGAATATCTGGTATGTAAGGGAGCCATCCCGGTATGGAAGTTGGACCAAGATTGTCTTCCAATGCCAGAATGCTAGGCGGCGTTCAAAACCCCGCAACAGCATTTCGTCCGAAGGCGAGACGGCTGCCGAGATGATCTTTTCGGGGCTCTGTAGACTTACCACATGCCCAATTCTGATGTTTATCCATTTTATCTCCTTGAGAATCTGCGTTTTAACGAAAGATCAAGAAACAAAAACATTGCCGATTCAGCCTCTAGGTCCTCTAGGTCCTCTAGGTCCTCAGGTCCTCTAGGTCTAGATTAGATGTTGAGGATCTTCTAGTTTTTTGATGTTTTTTGAGGATCATTAAAGACCTTCATCTCCATGAGGATCTCCGTGTTCCCACGATTTTCCCAGGTGGATCTGGTGCAGAGGGCAGGGCTGGAGGCAAATTTTTTGGGTGCAGCGGTTCATTTTTCATGGGAGAAGTGGCTGTTAAACCATCAAAAAGACATTGCTGATTCACTTGGATTCACTTGGATTGACTTGGACCTGGAAAACCTTGCTGATTCAACATCAGATTCACCTGGAGTCACAGAAGACATGGACATTTTTGAAGGATTTTAGATGGTGCACACAAAAATGGCTGTTGGGCGCTGTTGGGCAGACCAGGTGCCCCCGAACTGGCCGAAGGCTTCAGGCTGGAGACCTGCAATAAAGTTGCCTTGGGGAAAAATTACGTTTCTTTTTTGCTGTCCCCAATCACTATCTTTTGGGGCTTGTTGGATCATGTGCTCAAAAAGAAATTGAAAACTGTTTTCAATGACCTCCGTCCAATCAGGTTGCCGACATTTCTTGAGAAGTACTTCTACGACGAGAAAGCCGCTGGAAACTCAGCTTCACTGCATGTTGCCACCGAGTTTGTTGGAGCTCCAAGGTTGAGATACCCATAGTGCAGATGCAGCACGAGGAGCAGCCACTAGGGGGAACGGGTCATTGAGTGCCAGGCCCCAAAGATGGGTGGTATATAATGTCATAATTTGGCATATATATATATATATACATACAATACTTCTAGGTATAAGACTGGAAGTCACCAAAAGCTGCGGGTCGCTGCAGTCAAGAAATGGAAAATGACACAAAAAATGACCTGCTGCAGGAGTCGCATTTTTCTTTAATCAGAACCCCACAGGTTGGAAGAATTTTGTTGGCAGAAGCAACATCACAGGCAGCATTTCCGTGGGACATGGGATCGAGTTCTTAGATGTTTGTTCGGCAACGAAAACAGATTCTACATTCAAAGCTTGAGGACCTGCTTGAAATTTCCAATTTGATGGTCTGAGAAAGCCTGCTGGATTTGGGTGTCCAAAGGAGTTTGAGCATGCCCAATAATCCCAAATATCAATTGGTGCTCTTTTTTCCCCACATCTTTGTGTGGGGTTGTTGTTTTTTGTTGTGTACCCGTCGCCCGTCCGCCCGCCCGCCTCCTCCTCCCGCCTCCTCCCGCCTCCTCC
>BGPT01000798.1:221365-232927 GCA_003297045.1 Symbiodinium sp. clade C Y103 | reverse complement strand
CAATATAGTCATCCTTACAGGACTTTCAGGGAATATTGTGTTGATGCATTGCGCTTTTTGACCTAGATTCTGCATACTAAAACAGTGGCTGCAATAAAAAGCACGCTACATATGGTGCCGGATAGTTGCCTATTTGAAGGGATACTATATCATTTGGAAGAAAAGTGCCCTTTTTGAAAAGGAATGCTGCATCTTTTAAAGGATTCCTCCATATTTTGTAGGGGTATTGCTTGTTGAAAAAACATTGACTTTTCTCAAAGGAAAATTGCAAAAGAATGGCAAATGCTTCTTTGCAAGCAGGGGAGGCTTCATAGTCGTATTTAATATTACATTTAGAACAGGAATGCAATATATTAAATTCATGCTACATACTACAGAAACATATATCCCTTTCAAAGGAAGGCTGTACTTCTTTTGAGGGAAATTCTGCATTTTTGAGANCAATATATTAAATTCATGCTACATACTACAGAAACATATATCCCTTTCAAAGGAAGGCTGTACTTCTTTTGAGGGAAATTCTGCATTTTTGAGAAAAACCCGTGATATTTTACAAGGGATAGTGGAAAGGTTCATGCAACTGTATCAATGATATTAAGGTGCACGTATATTTCAATATAGTCATTCCTGAATTCTGTGTATTTAAAATGATCCTTTACCTCTTGACTCTGATGGATCTACTACATTGCATTCAATAAGGGTAACACAATTCACAAGGTGACTCTTAAACAAAAACTATGGTTTTGCATGGGGATGGCATGGAGCTAGATTTCACCCAAGAGCCTCTTAATAAACACCTGACCTTTTTGTTTTTTGGCAAATTTTTTGTACATAGTTGGGTGGAAAGTATGTGCTTAAAAGTGCAATCTGTTCATATCTGGGTTATTTTTACTCAGGATTTACCAAAAAAATGCAATTTCTGCCGCTCACAACAGGCCCCTCCCAAAATATTCTACAAAACAGGTGATTTTCCAGCCTGCCAGGGTACCCCCTGAAAATTCAAAGCCAATGAACATGAGCATAAATGGGTATGTCCAAGCGTTTGTCTCATCATGTTTTTGTTGCAAATTTGGTTCCAACCCCACAGATTTTGTTAGATGTTAGGCCATCTTTGGTGCTCCCCAAAATTGGATGACCCAAGCGCTTGACCAGAGGTGAAACTGTTCTGGATATCACCATGGTGAAGTAAAGCACATGACTGCCCCATGTTTGTTGGGATACAACCCCTATAACTGTGACCTATCATGACCCATCCAGTACTGGAACTGCACTTCCAAGTAGTGAGTCATGTGAGCAAAGCAATAAGAAAGCATCCCCAATTTTACCACAATTGGGTGGTATAAACTTTGCAAACCATCAAAATATGGGTGGCTGAATGTGGTTTGTTGCTTTACTAACATTACCCACTGGCATTTTAACATTGCCATGGAAAATGGCCCATTTATAGATGATAAAAATGGTGATTTTCCTACAACAAATGGTGGTTTTCCATAGCTATGTTAAATAACCAGAGGGCAATGTTCACTCCCCTTGACCAGTCAATTTTCCCGACGTGCAAGCCGAGCTTTCGGCCTCAACGGCGGGTGTGCTTGCGGTGCATCCTTGCCTTGGAAAATGATGCTGCGAAAAATGGTGCTGGTACAACCTACATCTGGGCCATAAATTGGGGTTAAAGGTTGGTAAATATTTCACCATGGAGCATCTGGGAAATGGGAAATACATCAAAATCAGAGTTTCGAATGAGAAATACTGTAGATCAAAGTCAATCATCGGACATGGGGTTTCACCAGAAAATGAACATGAAATTTAAGTGGCCAACGACAGTCGTGGCTATGGTCTACATATAGAAACTGTCGATGCACTCCGGTATACAATTGTTTGCATAATCATGGAACATGGACCATCTGTAGATGATTTAACTATGATACATGGTGGTTTTCCACAGCTATGTTAGATTATCCCAAGTACATAACGATGTGCAAGGTGTGCAAGTCATTTCAATGCTATTCTATTCTGTGAATATATGTGATACATTCCGATTGATTGAATGCTGAGCAAACTGACACAGAAACGCTGTGGTGAATATCCAGCGCATAAACACAAGACATGAGTGTCCTGGATAGGTCCACCAGATGCATCCAAATAAATTTTGACATCTAAGGCCATCTAGTTGGAGAGACCTTCAATTTTCAAAGGAATTGGGATGTGAAGCACTGAGTCGTGAGATGTTTTGCATACTGAGATTGCACCAGCCATTGAATCCTACGATGCCTCACCAAAAATATAGGAGTGGCACCACCAGATCCACAGTTCAGAAAAGATCAATGTTTTCCTTCTCAGGTCATTGCATCTCTATTTAGATAGTAACAATATTATGATACATTTTATAAAATGTATTTTAGTGCGTATTTAGTTTCGGCTGGTTTTATATCTCATTAATATCCCCATCAACACCAGGTTGATGTCTGAAGCACCATAGTGGATTGACGCCTGACCATTTGAATGAGAACAATTGTATTTTATTCATTTACCCCAGTATTTAATGGAAAAGGCTCACAGGTCCCATTGTTTCAATGCCGGTGAACCAACAATATGCAGGTGTCTGTACATGGAGAGATCCCCAAATCATCCATGTATAGATGGGACTTTCCTCCATTCGAAACCATCCAGCTATTGGGGTACCTCCATTTTAGGAACCCCCCATATGGGTACCTCGCTTTTTTTGTTTGGTTCCATGAAAAGCTTCATCTTTGGCCAGGGCCTAGGTGAACCTGGGTCTTTGGACCGGATCGCTCCCAACAGCCTTCAACAGTGGCTAATGTATACCCTCTGGTTATTTAACATAGCCATGGAAAATCACCATTATAATCGGATACAATGATACAATAGGTAAATCACCATAAATCATCTAAAAATGGGCCATTTTCCATGGCTATGTTAAATAACCAGAGGGTATCTCTAATGGGTTGGAGCGACCCTGTTGAAACAATACCCTCCAACCAATGTTTACCGCTCCATATCCGAAACCGACGATTCTCAATCCAAGCTTCGGTGTGCACTGAGACACATCCGGCACCAAAACACCTGGCCGACGAGGCACACTGCGGATAGATAGGGTTGATGCAGGCCATGAGTCAAAGCAGAATTGAGCATAAAGTCCCCATTTGCAGATTTTGCCTTGAAATGTCTTGAATAACCTGATTCAATCGTGATCATGTTCAGATTTGTACATCAGTATACGTATTTTTCATATATTCATGCATCAATCATGATCTAACTGTATCTATTTGTAGTATATCAACCACAAACCCTCCAAGGCATGCCCCCTATGACCACCTCCGCTGCATGTCACCGTCATGTCGCCATCATGGCCAGGTACCACCTCAGCTGAATCTCAGAAGTGATGGAAACCCAAAGAAAGCCCTGGCTGAGGAGGTGGTGAAACGAACAAACCACTTAGACATGTTCTGGGAGTTTGCAATTCAACCAGCAAAAATCATGGTTTCAGCAGCCCAAAACTGCTGATTTCACCCGAACAAATCAGGGTGTCACCAACAAAAATCATCAAACATCGTTGGTTTCAAGGGAAACGAGGCAGGGGGGGGACACGGGAAACAGGGACATGTCGAAGCAAAGGTCACAGTCTTTAGGTGTCGGCAGGCCATACTGCAACAATGAGGGTTTGAACAGCAAATATGGGTTTGTCTGAAAATATGGTATACCACCAATTGTAGCCATAGCGATTTAATCGGGTTCGTGAGGATGAACCAATGGATTTAGAGGTACCATAAGTTCAGACAAACCCATATGGAGGTTGAACAGGGACTAAAGGGGATTTTGACTTTAAACAAAACTAATTAGATCTAATTAGTGACATTTGGGGATGGGTCAACCCCCTGAGTTGAAAAGCGAGTGCCAAGGTCTTGTTTCATGGCAGCATTGGTGGTCACGTCACACCTCTATGGAAGTGTACTTGGGATTTTCATTCCAGTTTTTGAAATGGAAAATAGACGGTGAAAATGGTGAAACCATCTGCCTGAAATAATCCTTTGGAATATATTGCTGTGGGTCATTTCACCCTATCCTGAAATGATCCCCTGGTGAACCTTTAAACTAGCCGCAAAATGATGCTACATGGATGTTTATCCTAAACAATACGGTATAAATATGATATATAGATCTTAGATAAATGATAAGGTGTAAGTATGGCATAAATATGCTATAAACATGCTATGATATGTATAGATTTCCATCCATCCCCACATCGAAGTGCGACATCCGTTTGGATCCCCCCGGCAGAAGCGCAGGTCAATGTAGCCGACTCCAAACCTTAGGAGAACCCGAGACTGTTGAGATGGTGGAAAGTTCAGTGGGTGAACAGTTGGCACCTCCTTGTGGCTTCGTTAGACCTACGTGGATCTATAGCAACCCCCCAAAAAAGATGCTGAAAAGTGTGCCACCAGGATGGTCTAGTTCGGTTTTTTTGCGGCCGAGCCACGATCAAAATCCGACACCACTTGGTTACTATTGCTGACTATGAAACCCTGTAAACAATGGGCTGGCCAGGGGATAACCTTTACTATCCCCATGTGGTTTGATGGCTGCCATACTGCACTTGATCGTTGACCCCCCGGATGAGCTAACCTGGGGGTTAGTTCACCCAAGTTGTAACGGGACAAAATTTGGGAAACTTGTCCTACCTCTAACTGGGATCAACTAAGTGCCGGGGATCCAAAATATTCCACTAAATCCGATGAAATCCGATGAAATCCCATTGTTTTCATGATCAACCACTGTATGTACACCATTATAAACCACCATGCCACCAACTTAATGTCAACTGCAAAAAATGTCAAGGTCCACCGTGCCAAGAAACTGCTCAACTGCTTGCCGACGGCGCGCGTTTCTTGGATTCCAGACCTTGGGGGTGCTCCCGGCTTGGCTACATGGTTTACAACTACTATTTGGAGGATGGTTAGCAACTGGGGTTTGTTCACCCATTTATAAATGGAATAAACCACGGAACTTGCACTCACCATGGTTATTCACGACCTACTAAGTGGGATGATCCTCCAAGTAGAAGTGGGGTTTATGGCATACATATATTATATGTATATACATATACATATGTATGCATATGTATATACATATATGCTACGCCCCCCCCCAAGACCTACCTTTTGGGCAGCAGATATGTTCTTGACATCCTCTTTCTTGCTACTTATATTGGCACGTGTTGTACACTATAGCAGGAAAGTTATATGATGATGATTGCTGTGATGATGCTCAATGATTATTCATGCAAACGGGATCTAAGCTGGGCAAAGTCGATCTGAGTTGGTTTATAACTATGGTAAGTGGGGTTTATGGCAATAGTTAATAGCTAATGGGGTTTATAGTCCAACTTAAAACTGGATTGCAGCCCCCCTTCCTGCATGGAGCTTGAAACACCTGAGAAGATGTTGAGTAAGGGGGCACAGGAACAGATAGACACATATTTCCAGGATGGTATAGATGATGTGTTCCCCATCATACAATTTCCTGGTTTCCAACTTTGCTTCTCTGTTTATAGAGGATTTTAGGGGTTGTTACAGGCTTGTTAAACTGTCGTAATATGTCGGAATATCCGCACTGTGTTAGTTGCAGTATCCCTTTGTATCCCCATATCCGCTGGCTTTACCAGCACAGGATGGACAAACACGACTGTTTCCCACCTGGCTATTCCGAGATACGAAACAGAATTTACCTTCCCTCCAGCTATATAACATAGACCTTGCCAAATGAGGGTGGCTCCCAGACCCGTACTTCATGACCTGAAACAATGGCAGGCCGCTTCCATCCTCTCGGCCACTGCCTCGTTTCCCTCTTGTCCGTTTCCACCTTTTCTGGTGAATTCTACGAAGCACTCAAAGTGTCGGCCGCTTCCCACCGACCGTTTGAAAACTGATGTCTTCGAGGTTCATGAGGACGGTCATCAGCAAGGCTGGGATCTTGTGTCCCAAATTGGGAGCCAGGCGAAGCGGGCGTCGTAGAAGTTGGTGATAGCCATCGTGGTGGACATTGCTCTGGGTCGAACAAAAACACTTTATATTGCATTATTGTATTCAAACTTGCAGCCCAATGAGCCGCGAAGAAACATGCAAGACTCAAATTGAAGTGATGATCGGAATTGCGGCCCAATTGCGGCCTAACGAGCCGCACCCACACAGAAACAAGGTCTGAGAAAGCCGCAACTTTTACAAAAACATAAAGGACATCCAAAAAAGAAACCAACATGTTTCCCCATGTTTCCCCCACGAAGAAAAAAGGGAACCAACAAAGAATCGAGGCACTATGCTGCATAGAGTCACCAACAAAATCCGAGATACCACAGACTACGTTCCTCTAATAATGGGTGCTTCTCAGGGTTTATGTTGGATGTGAGGATGGCAAATTCTTTGAAAACAATGTCGAATCATGCGGATTGAACCAACCCCGCCGTTTTGTTAACCAGAAACAGCCACGACTTTTTTAGGGGTTGGTTGAATCGAAATCATGACTTCCTCATGATTGCTCACCACCAGGAACCATGAATCACTAATAAGAGCTGACTAATTAACCATCTACTATTGGGAGGCTCACCCTTCAGGGGTCTGCGTTCAAAGTTCGGCTTCTTCGGCTTCGCCCCCCCCACCACCGGAGACTCCGGCAGTTCCACGAAAAAGGTCTGTGCGTTACCACAAGGTGCGTCGCTGCAGCCTTCAGCCTGCCAGTCTCAACAATATTCATTGACATCAATGGGAAGAATGCGGGATCCAAAAACAAGCAAGAGCAACAACACATCCTCAATCATCAACAGGATTTTGTGAGGGCTATAAATGTAAATTCAAACATATCAAATATCATTATCATCCCAAGTAGGGGTATGCCCAATAAACTCTCAATGATAAACCGCCACTTGGACTTGGGAACGTTTTTATCTTTGTGGATCTGCCATGATGGCTGTTCTATTGATCTGCCTTTGGTGTCACTGCTTTGGTCTTGGCCTTTTGTATCCTCAAGAGATGATTGGATCCTCAAGGTGACTGATGACTCATGTGTTCATCAATTGGACCCCGGTTGAAAAAAAAAAACACGTTTCACCTTCCTATGAACTAGGGAGGGAATTGTTGAAACACGTTTCGGACTTTCGTTGAGGGATTCCATTGAGAGATATTTTTCCCACCCTTCCCCTTAGCTGGCAGCAAGCCAAAACCACAAAAACCAAAAGCAGCAAGCATCGACCATCCCACCCATGTTGGAAAGACATCAAACCAATCATCAGAGAGTCAAAACGATTAATTTTGCAGACTCAAAAAAGCCCCCCCTCATCCCCCTTGAGTTCAAACAGGAACAAAAACACAATAAATGTTTTTGTTTCATACTGTATCGTGCAGCTCAGGACCATTTTCCTTGGTACTATTGAAATTCCACTGCAAGAACCCAAAATTGTTGGGGTGTTTTTTTTTGTCAATACCCTACTACCAATTGTGAATCTCTTCACTTCCAGAATGGGTCCCCAGGGTCCCCATATTGGATTAAACTTCCATGAAAATATAATTGTCAATCTTTGGTAATCCACACAAAATAACCTTTTGTTCCTTATGGTTACTTTTTCAGTGCAAGAAACTAAAGAAATAAAACTACTCATCCAAGGTTGGGGATAAAATCGAATCCATTTCCAGCATCAACCGCTCCAGTGGGCTCAGGACATTGCTCCGATACCCATCTCTTAGTCAACACCTCCATTTTGTCTGACTTTCTCTAGAGCTCCACCTATGTTCATCATCCCAAAAAGAAACTCCGAGCGAGCGAGTTAACCCATCCCAATAGCAAAACGAAAGTCTCGTTGGTTAACAACTAAACTTACATATGGGGGTTTCCTAAAATGGGGGTACCCAAAAATGGATGGTGTATAATGGAAAATCCTATTAAGATGGATGATTTGGGGGTACCCCTATTTTAGGAAACCTCCATATCATCATATTATATACTCTACTGCAAATAACGACAAAGAAACTACATTTCCAGCTTGGCATCCTTGAAATCCTGGTTGCGAATTGTTTTTGTTCAAGCTTGGTTGATAGCTGTTCCCATAATCAATCATCATTTTCTCCATTAAACTATCCAGAAGATCTGCACATTGTAGTCAATCAACCTCCTTTTATTCAATTTTCTCCTTAAAACCTCCAAATAAATTGTTGGTTTTCCCAGTGCTTGTAAGCAATCATCTACAAATAGACCTTTACCCTGAAGTCAATCAACATAGATCCTGCCATTAAGCGGGGTTCGAAGATTCGTTTCGAAGAAGACAATGGTGGTATTTTCATGGTCAAACTGTGAATTTACCAGAAAGTAAGTGGGAAAGTCACTGTAAATATAACTATAAATCACTATGAATCACTATAAATCACTATAAATCACTATGAATCACTATAAATCACTATAAATCACTATGAATCACTATAAATATAAACTATAAATCACTATAAAACACTATAAATCACTATAATTAATCATGAATACTAAGTCGAAAAAAATCAACGATTCTCAGGACTTTTGGTCACTTTCCAGGTTCGCCTGACACACACAGGTGGAGACGTCCGCCAAGACGGCCTGGGTGTCGGATGATGTTCCGATGGTTTTCGCTGCAATCATACGGCGATGTTTGTATACCCCGAGTACCATTTTAATGGGAAAATCAACTAAAATTGGCCATTTTAATGGGTAATACTGTATATATACCCTCTGGTAAACTAACAAAAAACTATGGGAAATCCACCATTTTTCATGGGAAAATCCACTATTTCTATGGCGATGTTCAATAGCTACGTTTAATTATCAGAGGGTATCCCGAGTGCTCCTTAAATATCTTGTGAGATGGGAACCCTCCAGCTCTTTGCACCTTTGTCTGGGCTGCACCTAGTCCATTCAAGGCGGCAGCTACTCATACTGTACTAAAAGAGGCGTCACGTCAGAAAACCTTTCAATGGGTATGGCATTTGAGCAAAGACTGCTTTTGACTTGAATATGGCTGTCGTTGCAGATTGCTAAACATCAACACCTTGCGTGGCCAATCTATAGCTACATCAGGCGCTACCCTCAAGGACAATAACTGAGGACTTTAAAGGCTTCCAAATATGACTTATAACATCTTATAAACATATTATCCCAACTACAAAACCTGATTTGCGGTTTCAAAACATGTCAAAACCATTGAACAATATGTTTGGACATCACCAACCATGATTGACAGGACCAACTAGTCATTTAACATGTTTAGCCCTTCAAAACTTGGATTTACCCATGAGGTTCTTTCGATGTCCATCCCCGATTTAGATTCAGCAAATGGATCCACCACACCGGGTGCCCCGGCGTCCGCGAAGCAATTCAGCTTGTAGCTGCCGCTCTGAGCCAACGGGCTGGGGTAGAGTGAGGCCCCCGTTGACGATAGGGAAACTATAGGAACCTACTGGAAAAATGCTAATTCAACTTGGCCAAAACTGGTTATTTCGATGGATTTAGTTGATTTATGATAGCTAAGTTGAGGCACAGAACTTGGTTAACTGTTGGGTTTATGGAAGATCTAAGTAGTTAATGGGTTTATGAACCAACCTATAGCTGGGGGGCCTCAGCTTGTATCAAAAGGGGCCTTCAACTCACACAAAACGAGGGATCCCATCATCTGACCTTACAAAAATAAGGATTTGATGCGATCCCAAAAATGGGAAACAACCAAGATTCGACTTTCTTTTGAACAAAACAACAGCTGAGAATGCTGCGAAAAGCAACAGAAACTGCGAATTGCAAACCGGGCCATTTTCTCAGGATCGTCTCAACGAGGTGTCAACATCACCACCAAACAAGGAAGATCCAAGGCCAAATTGTGTGGCAAATGGAGGACTGATAGAAATCATATACTGTAGGTCCTGCGTTGTATCCCTGGATTTTGAAGATAGGATGCCTAGTTGTCGAGCTAAAAAAACTGAATGGGAAACTGATAGACGTTTTCAGGAAAATCCTATGCACAAATCTCAAGTTTCACGGTCCTGCAACCTTCATATTCTTCATCTCGGTGCTTCCAATCCACAGCATTCATTGGGTTGGCATCCCAAAAGAGGATGCACAGAGAAACCACCTTTGAAACCACCAACCAAATATTCTACTCTTGTTGACTTCAGTCTTTTGGTTTTGCTTGCCATATCCATTGATTGGTGGCTCTGCAGCCAAACAAAATCAACAGGATGTCTATTCTATGGTTGAAACTCAGTAATTACTGTCTCTAGTTTTACAGCTTTACCTTAGTACATGTTGATATAAGTACATACTAGTTGTTAAAATATGTTGAAATTGGAACATATGAAGACATACCGATTTGACACCGACCAACCTGATACCAACTCATGTTTCCTGGTCCCAAGTCAACCCACGAGGCGAGGCACGTAATCGGGATTCACCGCGTTGCACTGAGCACTTTCTGAAGCTTCATGAAGCAGGTCCTCCGCGGCGCGAAAAGGGCACTTTGGGACCATCCCATGATTTCTTCCCTCCATATCTCCATGGAGTGGTGTTCTTGGGAAGATGCTGGATTTAACATGATTTAGGGAGATCAAACCTATGAAAAATGAATCTAGTCGGTTCAATAGATTGGTTTCATTGAATCGAAACCAGTTGAAACCATGGTACTATAATGTACTATAGAGAGGTCTCCTGCAAATTTTGCCAGCATCAATGTTCTTTTTTCCGCTTTCCAACAAGTTTCCTATCACAAACCAAACAATGTGTTAAACCAAAATAATCAACAACCCTATTGGGAATGGTTATGTCACCCAATTCTGGTAAAACTGCTGATAGTTTATTGGAAGCTTTTCTGATACAATTAATCACCTCATAGCAAGTGTGGATATGATGGACTTTAGGGTTTGCCACACCACCATCCAACATTTGTCATCGGTTTCCCGAAACTGACTTTTGGATCAAGAAAAATGAGTTGATGGAGATCGTTCTTCGGTATGGGTGGCGTTAAAATCACCATTTGGTGCAAAAACTGTGGTGACAATTTGAATACTGTAAACCATGCTAAACCTGAAAAACATGATATTTCTAAATATTACTATATAGTTTGTCAATGAGTTAGTGACGGTTTGCGACACCCTCTATCTGATGTTGCTCTCCCCAAACGCATGAACCTAACATGCACCAGTCGATTTGCCCCACTGAAGTGCGCCCATAACCCGCTTTGAAGTGTTTTTTGCAAGATGGTTCATACATGACTCTAATTATGACAAATCAAAATAGAGGTACTAAACTATACATCCTAGGCTGACCAGTATGGAATGAATATGAATGAATATAGTATTTCTATATTGCGTATGTATATATATATATATATTTATTTATTTATGTAGATATTACATCTATGTACATATCACAAAACTTACATAGACATACATTGTTAAATTTCACGAGGTCTTGGGATTTTGGATTTTTTAGGGTACAGTGGGTTTTAAAGTCAAAATGCATTATTTGGTGCAACCTACGCGC
>BGPT01000798.1:87933-221354 GCA_003297045.1 Symbiodinium sp. clade C Y103 | reverse complement strand
TATTTGGTGCAACCTACGCGCAGGTGGGGTCGCAAGAAAAAGTGTTGAATGTTGTAGTTTTGTTGAATGAGTAATACGTAGGTAAAAGTAGCCTTCCAGCAAAAATGAAAACAGTCGGAAACAGTCGGGAAACAGTCGGGAAACAGTCGGGAAACAGTCGGGAAGCAGTCGGGNTACGTAGGTAAAAGTAGCCTTCCAGCAAAAATGAAAACAGTCGGAAACAGTCGGGAAACAGTCGGGAAACAGTCGGGAAACAGTCGGGAAGCAGTCGGGAAACAGTCGGGAAGCAGTCGGGAGCGTTCAGGCATGATCATGCCAACAATTTTNAGGTTGCACCAAATAATGCATTTTGACTTTAAAACCCACTGTACCCTAAAAAATCCAAAATCCCAAGACCTCGTGAAATTTAACAACATACATATACATTAATCTATATATATATTTATAAATTAATACTTTAATAATCTTTAATATATGTTCTATTTAAATACATTAATCAGTCATCATACTTCATCACTATTCAACACAATGAAATAGCACATGTTATACCACTATCGTTGGTGAATATCACTCACTGTATGGCAACTATGAATCACTGAATCACTATCTATAGTTGGTGACTACTATTAATCACCATTATTGCAGTACTCCCTGGTAGCCACCGCATCGTCCTGGGTGATGGCCACCGATTTCGTCACGTCGTACAAGGTGACACTGGCCACGTCGCCCGTCTCGCAAGGCAAGCCCCTGGGCCGGGCTGCGGTGTCAACGTGCTGGGGGGTGACCCCTAGGATTCAAACAACAAAAATGCATAAAAATGGGAAGCTACCAGGAAACATGGGATTTCACGAGGAACACATGAGGATTTCAAAAGAATTTCAAAAGGAAACATGGAGATTTCATGGAATTTGAATGAAATCCGCCGACCCTTGCCGAGCCGTGGCTCAGGCGGGGCGGCGCCTGGATCACCGCAGGTGTGCAACCTTGTAACTAGCACTACATCGTCTGCCACCAAGCTTCTCGCTTTGTCCATTTTCTGGCCCGCACGGCTTTCTATACGCTTGCGAAACTGCCGGAGGGCACCTTGAAACACTCCGCTGCGCCCTTCCCGTGGCTGCGAGCCTTGGGCCTGGTGCAAACACACCTGGCTTTGGCCATCTGGCCCCACACTAGCTTTCTATACGCTTTCGAAACTGCCGGAGGGCACCTTGAAACGCTCCGCTGCCCCCTTCCAGTGGCTGCGCGCCTTAAGGCGTGGTGCAAACACACCTGGCTTTCGCCATTTTCTGGCCCCACACTAGCTTTCTCTACGCTTTTTAACTGCCGGAAGGCACCTTGAAACGCTCCGCTGCGCCCTTCCAGTGGCTGCGAGCCTTGGGCCTGGTGCAAACACACCTGGCTTTGGTCATTTTCTGGCCCCACACTAGCTTTCTCTACGCTTTTGAAACTGCCGGAAGGCACCTTGAAACGCTCCGCTGCGCCCTTCCAGTGGCTGCGAGCCTTGGGCCTGCTGCAAACACACCTGGCTTTGGCCATCTGGCAGCCCACTAGCTTTCTGTACGCTTTGGAAACTGCCGGAAGGCACCTTGAAACGCTCCGCTGCGCCCTTCCAGTGGCTGCGAGCCTTGGGCCTGGTGCAAACACACCTGGCTTTGACCATTTTCTGGCCCCACACTCTTCTATACGCTTTTAAACTGCTGGAAGGCACTTTGAAACGCTCCGCTGCGCCTTTCCAGTGGCTGCGAGCCTTGGGCCTGGTGCAAACAGACCTGGCTTTGGCCATTTTTTGGCCCCGCACTAGCTTTCTATACGCTTGAAACTGCCGAAGAGCACCTTGAAACGCTCCGCTGCGCCCTTCCAATGGCTGCGAGCCTTGGCTTTGGCCATTTTCTGGCCCCACACTAGCTTTCTATTTCTATACGCTTTCGAAACACCTTGAAACGCTCCGCTGCGCCCTTCCAGTGGCTGCGAGCCTTGGGCCTGGTGCAAACACACCTGGCTTTGGCAATTTTCTGGTTCGAAACTGCCGCAAAAACCTTGAAACGCTCCGCTGCGCCCTTCCAGTGGCTGCGAGCCTTGGACCTGGTCCATTTTCTGGCCCCCCTAGCTTTCTATACGCTTTCGAAACTGCCGGAAGGCACCTTGAAACCCTCCGCTGCGGCCTTCCAGTGGCTGCGAGCCTTGGGCCTGGCGCAAACACACCTGGCGGCCATTTTCTGGCCCCACACTAAAGCTTTCTATACGCTCTTGAAACTGCCAGAAAACACCTTGAAACGCTCCGCTGCGCCCTCCAGTGGCTGCGAGCCTTGGGCCTGGTGCAAACACACCTGGCTTTGGCCATTTTCTGGCCCCGCGCTAGCTTTCTATACGCTTTCGAAACTGCCGGAAGGCATCTTGAAATGCTCCGCTGCGCCCTTCGAGTGGCTGCGCGCCTTGGGCCTGGTGCAAACACACTTGGGTTTGGCCATTTTCTTGCCCCACACTAGCTTTCTATACGCTTTTGAAACTGCCGGAGGGCACCTTGAAACGCTCCGCTGCGCCCTTCCAATGGCTGCGAGCCTTAAGGCCTGGTGCAAAGACACCTGGCTTTGGCCATTTTCTGCCCCCACACTAGCTTTCTGTACGCTTTCGAAACGGCCGGATGGCACCTTGAAACCCTGCGCTGCGCCCTTCCAATGGCTGCGGGCCTTGGGGCTGTTCCAAACACACCTGGCTTTGGCCCTTCCTGGCCCCACACTATAGCTTTCTATACGCTTTCGAAACTCCCGGAGGGCACCTTGAAACCCTGCGCTGCGCCCTTCCAGTCGCTGCGAGCCTTGGGCCTGGTCCAAACACACCTGGCTTTGGCCATTTCCTGGCCCCACACTGGCTTTCTGCACGCTTTCGACACTGCCGGATGGCACCTTGAAACCCTGCGCTGCGCCCTTCCAGTGGCTGCGGGCCTTGGGCCTGGTGCAAACAGGGCCATTTCCTGGCCCCACACTAGCTTTCTGCACGCTTTCGAAACCAAACACACCTGGCTTTCTATACGCTTTCGAAACTGCTGGAGGGCACCTTGAAACGCTCCGCTGCGCCCTTCCAGTGGCTGCGCCTGGTCCAAACACATCTGACTTTGGCCATTTCCTGGCCCCACACTAGCTTTCTGTCCTTGGCCACACACTAGCTTTCTGATTCTGGACGCTTGTGAAACTGCCGGAGGGCACCTTGAAACCCTGCGCTGCGTCTTGCAGTGGCTGCGAGCCTTGGGCCTGGTGCAAACACACCTGGCTTTGGCCATTTTCTGGCAGCCCACTAGCTTTCTGTACGCTTTCGAAAGTGCCGGAAGGCACCTTGAAACTTTCCGCTGCGCCCTTCCAGTGGCTGCGAGCCTTGGGCCTGGTGCAAACACACCTGGCTTTGGCCATTTCCTGGCCCCACACTATAGCTTTCTATACGCTTTTGAAGCTGCCGGAAGGCAGCTTGAAACGCTCCGCTGCGCCCTTCCAGTGGCTGCGAGCCTTGGGCCTGGTGCAAACACACCTGGCTTTGGCCATCTGGCCCCACACTAGCTTTCTATACGCTTTGGAAACTGCCGGAGGGCACCTTGAAACGCTCCGCTGCCCCCTTCCAGTGGCTGCGCGCCTTAAGGCGTGGTGCAAACACACCTGGCTTTGGCCATTTTCTGGCCCCACACTATTTTTCTCTACGCTTTCGAAACTGCCGGAGGGCACCTTGAAACCCTCCGCTGCGCCCTTCCAGTGGCTGCGAGCCTTAAGGCCTGGTGCAAACACACCTGGCTTTGGCCATTTCCTAGCCCCACACTAGCTTTCTATACGCTTTCGAAACTGCCGGAAAGCACCTTGAAACCCTGCGCTGCGCCTTTCCAGTGGCTGCGAGCTTTAGGCCTGGTGGCAAACACACCTGGCTTTGGCCATTTCCTGGCCCCACACTATAACTTTCTGTACGCTTTCGAAACTGCCGGATGGCACCTTGAAACCCTGCGCTGCGCCCTTCCAGTCGCTGCGAGCCTTAGGCCTGATGCAAACACACCTGGCTTTGGCCATTTCCTCGCCCCACACTAGCTTTCTATACGTTTTCGAAACTGCCGGATAGCACCTTGAAACCCTGCGCTGCAGCTTCATGGCGTTCCAAGCGCTGCGAGCCTTGGGCTTGGTGGCAACCCCCTGTGAATGGGAGTCCAAAATCTTTAGACTAAACGGCGCATTCTCCACAAACCATGTTTGATTCTCGGGAGATACCCGAAACACAAAATGATAATATACACTGTCAGTCATGCGCCGTCTGAAATATATAACTATACCTAATAAATGGGGTCGGCGGCACCAGGGCGTCAGCCCTTTTATTTTTCATGGTGATGCAACCAACAAGCATGATGATTTAACCAACAATCATGAGTACCAGTAGTACCGCACAAGGCGGTGGCGGAAGTTTCAAAAATAGGAAACCTATAGGAGAGGTTCGTTGCTGTGAATGATGGATGGCAGAGCGAACCCACTGATGGACCGACACGTGGCTGGAGGCAGCGCAGCGTTGTTGTGGTTGTAGTTGTAGTTGTTGTAGTTGTAGTTGTAGATGTAGATGTAGTTGTGGTTGTGGTTGTCGTTGTAGTTGTAGTTGCTGTAGTTGTAGTTGTAGTGCAGTGCAGTGTAGCGCTGTTGTAGTGGTTATCGTGGTTGTAGTTGTAGCCGTTGTAGCTGTAGTTGTCATGTAGTTGACGTTGTAGTTGTAGTTGTAGTGGTTGTTGTGGTTGTTGTGGTTGTTGTGGTTGTTGTGGTTGTTGTAGTTGTTGTGGTTGTTGTGGTTGCAATTGTAGCTGCTGTAGTTGAAGTTGTAGCTGTAGTTGTTGTAGTTGTTGTGATTGTAGTTGTTGTAGTTGTAGCTGTTGTAGTTGTAGTGCTTATTGTGGTCGTAGTTGTAGTTGTAGTCGTAGTGGAAGTTGTAGTGGTAATGTAGTTGTAGTTGTAGTGGTAGCTGTAGTGGTAACGTAGTTGTAGTTGTGGTTGGAGTGGTTGTTGTGGTTGTTGTGGTTGTAGTTGTAGCTGTTGTAGTTGAAGTTGCAGTTGTAGTTGTTGTAGTTGTAGTTGTTGTAGTTGTTGTAGTTGTTGTAGTTGTTGTAGTTGTTGTAGTTGTTGTAGTTGTTGTAGTTGTTGTGGTTGTTGTAGTTGCAGTTGTTGTAGTTGTAGTTGTAGTTGTAGTTGTAGTGCTTATTGTGGTCGTAGTAGTAGTAGTAGTAGTAGTAGTAGTAGTAGTAGTAGTAGTAGTAGTAGTAGTTGTTGTTGTTGTTGTTGTTGTTGTTGTTGCTGTTGTTGTTGTTGTTGTAGTAGCTGTTGTTGTTGTAGTGGTTGTTGTGGCTGTAGTTGTAGTTGTAGTTGTAGTCGTAGTGGTAGTTGTAGTGGTAATGTACTTGTAGTTGTAGTGGTAGTTGTAGCTGNAGTTGTAGCTGTCATGTAGTTGAAGTTGTAGCTGTAGTTGTTGTATAGTTGTTGTAGTTGTAGTGGTTGTTGTGGTTGTAGTTGTAGTTGCAGTTGTAGCCGTAGTGGTAGTTGTAGTGGTAATGTAGTTGTAGTTGTAGTGGTAGTTGTAGTGGTAATGTAGTTGTGGTTGTAGTTGTGGCGTAGTCACATCCAAACTTCGAAAATCCACCCGAAACCCTCATTTTTTGCCACTTTTGACATGGAAACGTGCTTCGCGCCACAACGGCGTGCACTTTTTCCACATCGAATCATCATTGAATCGTCAAAAAGTGGTCCGAGACCCTCACGTTTTTACGATTTTCACTTNAACGGCGTGCACTTTTTCCACATCGAATCATCATTGAATCGTCAAAAAGTGGTCCGAGACCCTCACGTTTTTACGATTTTCACTTCCAAATGTGCTTCGTGCCAAAGCGCCGTGCACTTTTTCAACGTCTCAACTTCCAAAAGTGGTCCGAGAATGTGGTGTTGAACATTTTCACTTCCAAATGTGCTTCGCGCCACAACGCCGTGCACTTTTTCGACATCTCAACTTCCAAAAGTGCTCCGAAGCTGACAGTTTTTAACACTTTTCACTTCNCTTCGCGCCACAACGCCGTGCACTTTTTCGACATCTCAACTTCCAAAAGTGCTCCGAAGCTGACAGTTTTTAACACTTTTCACTTCCAAATGTGCTTCGCGCCACGACGCCGTGCACTTTTTCGACATCTCAACTTCCAAAAGTTGTCCGAGACCGACAGTTTTTAACACTTTTTACTTCCAAATGTGCTTCGCGCCACAACGCCGTGCACTTTTTCGACAGCTCAACTTCCGAAAAGGTTCCGAACCCGACAGTTTTTAACACTTTTCACTTCCACATGTGCTTCGTGCCACAACGCCGTGCACTTTTTCGACATCTCAACTTCCAAAAGTTGTACGAACGTGCATGTTTTTAGCACTTTTTACTTCCAAATGTGCTTCGCGCCACAACGGCGTGCAACTTTTCATCTCTCATCTGCCCAGATGTCTCCGCACCCGCCGCTTTAGCGAGCCTANAAAAACACAGTGTTTCGCGACTTTCCTACCTTTTCGCGCACCTGCATCTCTTCTCTTCTGACTTTCTCATCTCTTATCTTCTCTCTTCTGACTTTCTCAGCTCTGATCTTCTCACTTCTGACTTTTCTCACCTCTGCTTTTCAACTGTCCATATTGTCGGAAGTTTCACTTCTAAACTTCCTTCGAATAATAACAATGGTGATTTATATGGAAATTATAGTTGAGTTATGAATAATCATGAATCTTCTTGATAACTCATCTGGCTTATCAGCAGATTGACTGTTGGGTTCATGGTAGATATACCTACAATGCCCCAGATACGTTAGGGCGGTGATAGCCTCAAAAAAGAGGTATAAAGAGGTAATACCGGATTCATCACCAAATCCCTCCCTGCGGGAGTTTAGCTATAATATGTTGGAGCAGCCCAATCAGACGGGGTTATAGACCAACTTGTAACTGGAGGTACTACTTTGTTCTACCTGGTATGATTTGAAGCTTAGGGCACCTGCCACATAGACAGAAGAGTTGCGAACCTGAAATGACGGAGGGAACATCATGTCCAAAACATACTATATAGCAAAACTGTCCGGCAGAAAGTTGATGGAATGAATGGATTGATGTTCTCAGGAACATCGATGCAAAATATCACGGTGCCATAGTTTTTACAATCGAATATAGGATCTCCCAGTAAAAACTCTGTGAATGAATTCAGATTCGTGGGTTGCGAATGCCTTTCCATATTCCTTGCCCCTACTGGTGAACATCCTGAAGCCAACCAGTGCTCAATAATACCAACAAAATCGGTGAAGTCCTACTCGCCCTCCGATTTTGTCAGAAAATATCAATTGAGCCTTGATTTGCCTTGTATCGATCCCCCAAATGGTTGGTGGATGTTCCCATTGGAGAATTGAGTATAGAATCACCTATCACAATTCATGCACAGTACGTTTATTGGGGTTCAAATACAACACTGCCCAACTCTGCATCCTTTTTTATCTCTTAATTACGCACGCCTGTGTGCTGGGATCGGGAGGTCGCTCCTCATTCATTATCTTCGAGAGGGCCTCGTGATCGGGCTGCTGGAACCAAACTTGGCTACCCATGGCGGCCCACAGGTATGCGTACATGTATGCGCAGGCAGCGACACCGCGTATCCAGCCGCACCAGAGTACCTCACACTGATCCTAGCGGCCAAACTGCCATCGCCACCTCAGGCAAAGGCTCCACTGGATCCACCACAGAGGCTCTTGGCAACTTTCCAGAGCCCATCGCTTCTTTGCAACAGGGACCGTGGTCACCGGGATGGTGACAGCGCTCGCCATGGCCAGCCTCATGGATGTAGTGGTACTATTCAGTACTATCAGTATTAATCATTATTGCTCATATTAGTGCTATTATTGCTATCATTATATACTGTATACCTATATATATATATATAATTTATATATGTATCATATGTATACAGTAAAATGATGCAACTCAGCATGAAATTTGGACTCATCCGCTGTTGAATGAAAAACATACAAACGTCTAAAGTTTATGCACGTTCTTTTCACTAGTAGCGTTTCTACTTACTCATATGTCAGCATGATTGTTCTATGTATTACTATAGTATATGTACTCTTATTCTCTCTTATGATTATTTACAATTGATTACTATGCATTAGATTTATGAAAATTTCCTTGTCCATGGGCATTCACCCAGTACGCATCTCCAGTAAATCCACATGTTCAAAATCACCATGCTTTTTCAGATGTGGCGAAAAGCGTCAAAACCCTGGCATCCTACCTTAAAATAGCTGGTGAGTACATGGCTACTGGACGATTCTTCCCCCAGTCATATGATAATGATAGGTTATGACATGTCTTGACCCATCCCAATGTTAAAAATCATGCTAAATCCAAATGTTCCTTCAGTATCACCATGTAAATGTAAACAGTGTTCAAAATCCCCGTGTCATTCCATTTCATCCTGGTTCATAGAGATTCCCTATTGGATTATTAACATCCGCAATGTTGGGTAGTATAGGATCCCCCTAATCATCAACCCCCAACTACCCTCTGGTAAACATACAAAAAACAGTGGAAAATCACCACTAGGTAAATCCACTACAAATGGTACATTTTCCATATTTATGTTGGTTTATCAGAGGGTAATCATTAACCAACAGGAAACAAATCCATGTTACATCTACAAAACGCTGAGTTTCCGTGCGAGCAGGAGGTCACGTCTCCGACTAAGGCTCCGCCGTTGCAGGTGATCTGGGCCTTGGCGAAGATTGCGCCAAAGAAGAGGAGTTGAACGAAGGAGAATGGGACATCTCATCAACAAAAACTTGGATCTAAGCATTGAAAACTAAGATTTCACTCACCAAATTTGTTGTTTAATAAACGACAATGAGGATTTAACGAACAAAATTTGCTGTTTCACCAACAAAAAATAGATAATGATTTGATCAACCACAATTGTGATTCAAACAGCTTAAAAGGATGATTTAACTAAGATTCATGATGGATTTTACCGTGGAAAATGGAGATCTACGAAGTTGATTTCTGATAGGTAAGCTGGTTAACACAAGTAGTAGGCTACCCATTGTCTACAGTTTTACTGGGAAAATCACACGTTTCCTGGAAGATAACATGATTTTCCGGCAAATGCAGGATGAATGGAATGTGAAATCTGCGGGATACCAGCATCTAATGGATTGCAAGGTGCTTCTGATTGCTGGGCCAAAAAACATCCAAAAACCCCACCAACTTTGTCAGCCAACTTACACCTTGGTAAATTGGTATTGGTATTCAGATTATTGACTATATTTATATCTATTTATCATGGTTGAGATGGTTTAGTTATGTTTAGTTCATGATTGCTTCCCAACAAACCAGTCCTTCTAAGAGGTTCAAAGTGACCAACCCCCTTGTAACCAATGAGGTGAAACGACAGACCCCGAGTCAGGCCGAGCATGAAACAAGTGGGTGACTGAAAATGGCGGTATAGCCACAATGATATTGTCATTAAAAAAAGAAGGAAAATGATGATTGACCAATAGATTTAGGAGTACCCCTTTTTTTTCAGAGAAATCCGAGTGACTGAGACTGACAAAAACTGAGAGGTTTTTGTCAACGTGTATGTATTTTTACCACGCTTGAGATACTCCTTGAGTTCAAGTATCAGCAAACCCAAATAATACTGATTGTTAAATCAAATCATTGAAGCATCATTAAATAACAGGGTTTTGAAACCATTTTATATGTTTTCTTTTGGTTCCTGTGCCTTGCAAAGATCCAACTTCATCTACCAACTGTGCCGTGATGACGAGGGTCTTGAAGGGCATCTTTTTGGCGAAGATGCAGTCGGCTACGGAATGAGGGCCTCTGAACAGGACACTTTGCCCATCATTGGAACGGCACACCAGCAGGTACTTCAACGCTGGGTACCCGTTCCCCAGGATCATGTACTCCTCAGACTTTTCAAGTCTTTCCACCAGCTTCGGTGTTACCAAACTTGAAGGAGCAACGCAGGGAGAATATTTGCACAATCTCCCCTGCAGCCTTGCCCAATTGACATTTCACAATGGGTTCAACCACAGCCTGGAGCGAGTAACCTTGCTATCGAGTCTTGCAAGCTTGAGTTTTGGCTTTAACTTCAACCAAAGCCTGCAGCGGGTGACCTTGCCATCGAGTCTTCAAAGCTTGAGTTTTGGCCAAGAATTCAACCAAAGCCTGGAGGTATAGACCATCCCCAATTGAGCCGTGTTCTAAATGTCTTACATGCCGGCACCAAATAAGGGCTTACGCTGGCTTACGCTCACAAGAGTTTTGCTTACGCAACACCCTTACAAGGGGCCCCTTCCTTGACATAAACATAAGGGTTTAGAACGTGGCTCAATTGGTAGGTCTATTATTGGGTTTCCTACATTGTGCACCATTAAGAATGTCGCACGCCATGCAATGTTGCTGATTGTGTATCATGTGACCACCCGTTGAAAAAAAACAACCGAAATACATCTTTCTGGATAGACACTACCCATTCACCAATCTAAAGAAAAATGATTTCGCAGGCAAAACATTAAAGGTCCAATATGGTCCAATACTGGAAATTAACACACTTGAGGTGATTCCACTCAAAAGTCTCCTTTTGGGATGAAGAATACAGGGGTCGGTTCGGCACTACAATTTACTCATTGGTTGTTGGGCGACCCTTCTATGAGCCAACCAAGTATAGTGAACAAGAAAACATTAAGTAGATGGAAGTATCATTTTAATATGGGTAAAACAATCATAAACCACCCATTTTGGAATGTTTGGAATCCCACCTATTTATGGTGATACGGGGGATGGTTTATTATTGTTTTGCCAACATTAGACATTTTTCTGCACCATCGGGACGAGTTCGCGGTTTACTCCTCTGGCATCTTCAAAAATGGCCATTTTGAAACTCCTTCCAGGCCACCTCCGGCGACCTCCCACTGGGTCTCCCGAGCTGTGCCCGTGAAACCCGTGTAGAGACTGTTGCATTCGGTGAAGTAACCCTTGGTATCGGCCACTTCCTGGGGATTCAGCCACGAAACTTGGAGGGGGGGCTGTGCTGATGGGGATTTGAATGGTGAATGAAAACATAATATGTAAATATGTAATATATATTTATATATTATGGGATGTGACATTGAAGATATATTGGATAACTACCAAGGAATAACTAACATGTATAATGGATATGAATATAACTGCTCCTTATCATGGATACAACATAACAAACAGTGATCAGGATGTAATGGGATATCATTTGAATATTAATGAGGTATAACAAACCAACAAAATGATTTCTGGCTGTGTCTAGAAAAGGGGTATACTCCAAGTTATATGATTTTATATGGCCATTTGACATGGAGAACATGATGACCAATCATGGGATTTCGGCGTACCCTATCTTGTGGTGGACAAATCCATTGTGCGAACCCCAAGGGATTATGCAAACCATATACACCAACAGGGAACCCCACCAAACCAAATTGCAGGAGTTAATCTGGAAAACAATGGCTCAAAACCATCTCACAAACCTCAGAAATGGACATGGAAATGACGTGGCCAGTATTGTTTTTGGTTTTATTTGTTGGTTTCCAAATCTAAACATGTCAGTCTGTTAAGGTCCAAACCTGATGTTCCTTTTTTCTGCCGAAGTTCCAACTGCAAAACCCCAGCCCCAAAACTGGCAAAGCCCGCCCGCTGCCACACCCGGCCGCTGCCTCTGGAGTCGAGATGGAGATGACCTTGTTGCCCAAGATCACCTGCTTCAAACGGCGCAGATGAGTAGGATCCATGCTCAGCCAAGATGGGAAAAAACGCTTGGAGATACTAACCGTAAAGGGAATTAATGGGAATTATATGTGGATCTAATGGGATTTGGTTCTTCCCTTTTTTAGTTTGGAGAAGTGATCGTTGGAAGGCATTTTCCAAATCATTTTGACGGTCTGAATTGCTGCATGGACCTGGGTCTGGGTTTGCTGCTCACGCTGCTGCACCTGCTCGAAGCCTGCTTTTGTGTCTGCACGTATTTGTTCCATTGCAGCTATCTTTTGACTTTGTACCTCAATTTTCCCGTCCTGCTCTTGAAACTTCAATTCCGAAGGTTGTGTGTGGTCTCATGCGATGGCAGATGGAAGGCCTCTGCTGTTGGCTGGACCTGCCCAAGGATCAAAACCCAAAGGCCCCCCGCTCAGAAAGTTTCAACCCTGGCCATTTTTACAAAAAGACTAGCGTGCTGGGCTGTTGTTTGCTCATCTCAATTCGTCTCAGCTCATCTCAGCTCTATTCAACCCTTTGCTGCTAACAGCACGTTTCAGTTGATCCCTATCTCAGATCTTCTCATTTCATGTTTTGATTGCTGTCAGCTCTTCTCAGCTCTTCTCGACATATTTCATCTCCTCTCAACCTTTGGGTCCAAATCGGCGCTTGATTTTGCCGAAACGACCAACCCAGAGCATCGCTCCATTTTCGCAACATCTCGGAATTGCAGCCGTATGGCAGGGATTCAATCTGGATAATGTTGGAGGTGTCGTGAGATGCAGGCACAGGTTGATCAGGACACAAGATCTTCCAGGCAGCTTCATAATTGTCAATGATCATCACACATCGCTATCACTCTATATTATATATATATACATA
This sequence comes from Symbiodinium sp. clade C Y103, assembly GCA_003297045.1. Lineage (NCBI taxonomy): Eukaryota > Dinophyceae > Suessiales > Symbiodiniaceae > Cladocopium > Cladocopium sp. clade C. Next base: position 208,680 of record BGPT01000798.1, on the reverse strand, counting down.
TATCAATATATTAGCTATGCTGTAGTCATGAATACCACTATCCCTATTTACAGAAGATATCGAAGCACAAAAAAAATCCATCCAAGGCATACTGCAGGGATTGCACTATCATTGATAGTTATATCATCGGTTGATAATCACATGTTTATTCATTAATAGTTATCACAATTTCATGTCTTGATAACTATTAAACCTGGAATTGACCCTAGTGATAACTAATGCAGTGGCATTGGGCACGAGTTCTATTTGCACTATAATATTTAATAGTAGTCACCATTTCATTAAACATTTATCTATTCAACCGTTAAAGAACATAACAACTAAAAACATTCATAAAGAATCAATGTTCATCCAACCATAAAATCACTAACACTATTTATGAGAAGAAACTACCTTATCAACTGCTATTTCAACTGTTTATCAATAACTTCATTCAATATAGTTATCATCATCATCCATCACTCACTGATGTTGCAGTTATCACAACTTTTAACCAGCCAGTGAAGAACTACAACTAAACCTATTAATGATAACATCTATCCCGTTTATGTGTATAGTATCCCTCAATGACTATAATGACCTATAATGACTATAATGAATTGTTGTGACTACTCAGTTAATATGACAGTTCTTCGCGAATGTTAACACGTTTTAACAATCACATAACACTACAACTATAACTGGATAACCTGTGATAACGTTAACTAAAACTAAAACTAATTTACTGTTACCAAAAACTTTAATTCACTAAAACCACAATTAAAACACTCCAACTAAAAAAAATATCTACAAATCATTGGCTTGGTTAAAGGGAACATCTACAGGAAACCTCTACATTTCATGGGGAAAACCATGGTTTCCGGTTTACATTTTCCCTTCAACCAATCCAGTGAATAAACTATTACCCTCTGGTTATTTAACATAGCCATGGAACATGGCTAATTTTGGATGGTTTTCCCAGTAAAACCTCCATTTATAGGGGATTTTCCATGGCTATGTGAAATAGCCACAAGGTACTTAATATTAATGTTCTCCAGTTCCACTCCATCACAGCTGATCTCACCTGTCCAGGTCTGGACGGCAGGCACACCAACTGGCAACTGGACCTAGGACGTCGGAGAGGTGCCGCGCATGGCGTCAATGGAAATTCCCGGTAACTCAATGGTAAACTAACAAAAAACGATGGAAAACACCATTTTCAGTGGGAAAATCAACTATTTCTATGGCCATTTTCACTATGTTAGTTTACCAGAGGGTAACTCAATGGAGGTTTATTGCTGGGAAAATCATCTACTATGATGAACATTAATCATCATATGAAAAAAAACAAGATCAAACATGTGTGCAATGTCCATATGAAAATAACCTGTTTGGAATAGTTTATAGACAGTATACCCAAACTAAAATTTGATATCAAGCACGTAAAAGATGAGGCCCCCCTTAAGACCCCAGTTAAAAGTTGGTTCATAACCGCCGGTAAATTACAGTTGTATCATTTCCCCCATAAATCCTAGAGAACCAGATTGCAAGTCCAACTAGCTATCTAGGGTGCATCACCTTGTAAGGATTCAAGCATGAAAAAAGTCGGATTTGACCCACCAAAGATGAATCAGTGGATTGGTTTGATGCTGGTCCTGTCTTGTTTTCCACAACTTGCATTTTGTCCTGGTTTCTGATGGTTTCTGCGATGATGGCAATCCTGCCGATCAGTCGTCGTAAACTGGACTTGGCATCATTCATTTGATGACAAATCCATACGGATCACGCCGACAATACGTTGCGAATGCCAGATGTTGGCCGAACCACATCCAATGACCAGCGATTTGAATGCCATGGTACCAATGTTTTAATCCATTGCAATTTCAATCCATTGTGAATAGTCAGAAGTCTTGATATTTCAGGATCTCTCAAAAGTTCAGGATCAAAACCCGGCAAGCCAAAACTCATCCTTGGAGGAAAGGACCCCCCGAAACAACGGGTAAGTTGGTAGACATAACCAGGCGGTTGCATCTATGATGGATATATATCTATATTTGAACGCGTTTCAACCTCCAAACATCGATTAAACAGAACTCATACCCCACCAGAAAACTTGGATATGGAAAACTTATCATCAGATGTACCCTCTGGTTATTTCACATAGTCATGGAAGCCATGGCCCATTTACAGATGATAACAATGCTGATTTCCCAATAAAAAATGGTGGTTGTCCATGGCTATGTAAAATAACCAGAGGGTACATAATCTTATTTTGCCACTTGGCTCCTCCCAGCCATGGCCGGTAGATTTTTGTTTACCCCGGCGATGAACCGCCCATTGATCAGGGGCCCCGGACGTGTCCGGCACGATGTTGCCGAACTGGCAGACCAAACGCAACTCACCTGGACCGCACCGGCAGGTGGTGAAAATCACAGTGGTTCATACTTTGTTGATAGTGGTTGATCATGGGATATGGAAATCTGGCTATGGCTCGAAATTACTCACCCTACAATTGGTTGGTTGATGTCAATCTTACCATTAAAAATGACCATTTGACCATTTTGGTACCAGAATTTTGAGCCATAGCCATATGATGAGTTTATTTTAGGATGAGTGAAAGTGGCTTGGTTCAGCCCAGTTAGTGCTGGACAATCACCCTACTGACCCTACTGGACTACATAACAGGGGTGAACTAGCCCACTTACTAAGCGGGATGAGGAATCAAGTACCAATATACGACATCTTTGAAGCCATCAAGCCAACATACTAGTACTGAAACTGACAGAGTTTATATTCATATTATGAATCGTTCTGGAAACTAAAATTGATTGAAAGAAGAATGTATATAATTACCAATGCTCCGTGGTTGTTGGTTTGCCTTTGGCCTTCTAACAAAACTAATTATTGAAAAGCACCATTTTCTCAAAACGGTCAATCATCTACAAACAAACAATTTTCCACAATTGGAGGTTTTGTAAAAATGGTGGGACCTCCAAATCATCCAAAACTACACCACTGAGGCCCCGACCGCGCATGGCCTGACACACGGAATGCGAATGTCCGCTTCAGGGCGTTTACAAATGGGACAAGGACGGACCATCATGGCGATTTGACCATGAAAAAACATTGACTTTTACCATCAAAAATAGATACAACATGAGATACATCATAATTGTGGAGGGAAATTTACCATAAAAAACTGCAGGGACTTTTACCATCGAAAGTAGAGATCGCCACTTTGAATTGATTTGGGTCTGCAGTGAGAAATAAGACCAAACAATAATGCGGCTAAACGGTAATTGATGGGAAAGTACTGGAATATTGATGGGATATATCTAACCGACTTGAAATGATATTTGGGACTGTCTGAAAATGGAGGATACCTCGATCAATTTTAAGCGGGGAAATAAATGAATTGTTTTCATCAAATGTTGGGGTACCAGTAGCCTAGTTTCAAACAAACCTATTGCATCCTATTGCACCACATGCTGCACTGCACTCTATTCTTTTGATGAACCGTATTTCGTGTATTCGGCTATCACGGTCTACAGATATATTGAAATTCTGGTTTCAGGTCCGCATTGCCTCAGCAAGAAATATTGGTCTATCCTCTTCCAACTCCAAACCTATTTATTGATTGAACATAGTTTCATAATAAATCATACTATATAAAATTGTATATGCCCGTATATATATATATATACACACATATACATACGATTATTCACGCATGTATATGCATATATACTAAGTCTTGTTTTGAGATGTTTCAATCCCATCTTAACTTGTCATTGATGGGGCCTTTAAACTTCATTTCAACCGCGCCTGATCGGCAGCTTCGCAGCTGGTGGTTTCCGCAGACAAATGCGACATGGCCGCAGACCTGGTGATAGGATTGGGATTGGACCAACGTACAATGGTGGGTTTTTACGAATAAAAAATGGTGATTTTCAGCCACCAAAATGGTGGAAATCAACAAGAACCATGGTGATTTTGCAAGAAAAACTGCGATTGAACTGACCAAAAAGGTGATTTAACCAGCTAAAATGGTCAAATTACCCGAAACAAACTATGTGGATTTCACCTAGAAACACTTGGCTTTACGGTTCATACCTCATGTCGCCCATGGTTTTTTCACCGCCATCAATTGAGGATAATTTCACCCTTCTTGGACAAACCCGCATCATACTCTTGGTTAGGTGTCCCGTGACATCCACGTAAATATCTTTCAAAAGAATATTAAACTGGTTTGTTTTATTCCCCAATAAGTTAGTTGCTCATGTTTTCCCTTTTCGGACAACTGCAAGTTATAACCAGTCACATCCTAATTTTGATGGTGACATTCCAGATGTTGCAGTGTTAGCATCACATGTATACTCACAAGTCTTTCTGCTCTAATCCCAATTCTTGGTCGTGGATAATCTCTAATTATCTTCCATTGGTAAATCACCATCTTCATTGGCTAACCCCCCAAAATTTTGATGGGTATCATTGGGTATCCTTGTTTTGTTGGGTAAATCACAATGTAACCCCACATTTTTGTTTGGTAAATCCTCATCTATCAACCACTGTGGGGATTCAAGCAACCCCCGCAGTGGTGACCCGCCCCAAAGGCCACGAGCTTATCAATGGTTTGGAACCACCAAAAATAACATTTATAAAGGCGAACCTCAACCATCTATTATTGGGGGGTCACCGTAATTGGGAGGCTTGATGACTGCCCCCCAAACCACTTTGGAGTTGCCCTTTCTGGATTTATTCCCTCCGGTTTTTCAGAGCCCCAAACGTGGTGACAATTCCACTGAGAGCGCCCTTGGCAACAGTCACCTCGATGCCTGATGGGCAAGCTGCCAGCACAGGTGTGGTAGTCAAAAATAACATAAAATAACTATATCTCCGAAGTGATTAAATGGGATACTATGGGATATAGCTAGCCAACAAATGTTAGTCTACAGTATTAGGTATGGTCCTCCTAAGAGGGTATCAATGATCATACGTTTGTGATATCCATGCTGACAGTTGGCAGTGGTTCACAAGCCCAAATCTTGGGGACCTGCAACTCCAGAAGGAGAAGTTGATCTTAGCAGCATGGGTAAAATGGTGGTTTCCATAAATGGAGGTAATTATTCCAAAAAGGATGGTTTATAATGGAAAATCCCTGAAAAACATGGATGATTTTGGGGTACCCCTATCTTAGGAAACCCCCAAATATGTTCCATGGTATGTGAATTGCACGTTGCCGAAGCTCATCGCTCTTAGTTCCTTCCCCAGATTGGTGCGACCTTGCCATGACCTGCACTCCTTCCTCGCTGCGATACAAGGCGCCACGTCATCTCTCCGCCATGCCCTTTCTGATTTCGCAAATCATAAACTCAAAGTGCAGGAGCGACATGTGCAAGGAAGCAAGCTTGAATTTTGCAGCCGTCCAGGTTCAGACCCTGTTGCGTATATACCGTCCAAACAATTGAATCAAAGACCATCATCAGCAGTACAAGCGTCAATTGTTTTTCGCTGGGCATGAGGATTTCTGGTATAGGTTGGTTTCTAGCCCTATCTGTATGTATTATGTATGTACTGTGTGTATACAATATATATATATACATATTAATATTTACATGGCATAAACCCAACAGTTAAATTCCTGATTTTTCCACCAACCTAGCCATTATAAATCAGCTATGAACCCATAAAATGAATAACCTTTTTTATATTTTTTATCGGTAAAATCACCACTAAGCCCCGATGAACAACCTCTGGTTATAGCAACCCCAAGGTATATAGAAAAGTGGGAAACCTGGACATATGCAGGACGTCTATCGACATATCATCTAGAACCTCCTGGTGGCACATTTTGTGGCATCTTTCTGGGGCTTGCAAAAACTCATCATGTGTATGAAACCAGTTAAAATTCGGTAAGATTCCATTCTTTGCTGGTTCAATCACCATTTCATCCTCCATGTAATCATCAGTTGAAGGTTTCCGAAGTTATGGGGGTACCATTAGTTCTCATCCATGTTTGCTTGTTTTTCAGGTATTTTCCAGGACATAAACCATCTATTTTGGGGTAACCGTCTGCGCCTGTGTCGCAGGACCTCGGAACGCAGCTGATCTCGATACCTCGCCGTGCGGTGCGTTCTCAAAGAAGTATGACATACCCTCTGGTAAACTAACATGGCTATTTGGGGGTTTCCTAAAATGGGGGTACCCAAAAATGGATGGTTTACAATGGAAAATCCTATTAAAATGGATGATTCGGGGGACCCCTATTTTAGGAAACCTCCATTTAAGTTGATTTAGCTATTAAACATGGTGATGTTCAATAGTTATGTCAGTTTACCAGAGGGTAGAAGACATGCAAAAAATCATGGGAAAAGCAACTCTCATGGATATAACATGACAATATGTACAATGGGATCATCTGGCATATGACATTAGATTCATTAGATATGGGGTGTCATCAAGCATGATTCGTCAATGATGCTTTCATGGGAATCAACACGCATTGTGGTATAATAAGAATAGAACGGGATACATAGCTACTGGAATATTGAATTCCCATAGTGATACATGATAGAGGTATTTATAAGTTGGATATAGCTAGCATGATAGTTGACATGATTGGATACAATAACATGTATATATATAATATATATATATACACAATATATATATATACATATACATATATCTATATAAGACCTGATGTATATGAATATCTTAAATATATATAAAAAAAACGTGTATACATATATATATATATACACATACACATATATATATATATATATGTACATAATTATATATATATATATAATCTTTATGAATCTTATACAGCAATTGGATTTATTGGATGTATAAATGGGACATATTGGATTTGTTTGGGGATATTCATGGATAAAGAATCTGATTTTGATAAGTAATGATCTAATTTGATTTAAGCAACAAAAATGGTGGTATGGTGGGAAAATGATAGGATATATAAATGTATATATATATATACACTATATATATATATATATACTGGGTCTAATGGATAATCAAACATGGCTGGCTTGGAAATCACCCATAAACGAAGGTTTACATCTGGGCAAATCAATAAAATGAGGAGTTTCCAGCAAACCATGTTCGATTGGTAATCAAACGTGGCAATTGGAAATCCCCTATAAATGGAGGTTTTAATGGGAAAATCATCTATAAATGGTGGATTTTCCATTGCCATGTTTGATTACCAGAGGGTATCACTTTAAACATGGTGGAATTTTTGGTGAAATCCACCGCCTTTTAAGATACTCACTGGTGGATGATATCTCAGTCAAGTTGTCCAGCATCCCCACTAATCCAATCTCCCTGCTTGGACTTGCTTCAGGGGCCATGATAATCCTGTCATGAATTCCTCCTTGGTGGGTCCATGTGGGGGACCCAAAAAACGCCACCCCCAGCTTGGTCGAATGTACCACCCTATTATGGTGGTATTTGTTTGTTTGGTTAACCACATTCTATGATATTAATTGATATTATATTGACACCCCAAACAAAAAAATGGTTACCACTATTTGAGCAAAACTTTAGTGCTCAGAATCTTTTTAGGGTTGCCATATATCCATTACATCCCTTATATCCCAATGACATTGCTGGTTGCTTTTTCCAGATTACATCACTATAAACAATCCACATTAGATCTAATCATTGGTTTCGTCGGGATACAAACGAAACTTTATACCCTCTGGTAATTAAAACCCTATTGAAAATGGCCATGTATAATTGATTTTCCCATTAAACATGGTGATTGTCCATAGCTATGTTAGTTTACCAGAGATTATAATTGCTGGTTCCAGGTTCCTATAGAAAGTCCACATGATTTCTTCAAAGCTCAACCTTTTCCGAGTGGTGAAGCTCAAGCGATCACTTCCCAAGCTCCGGCCTGTGTAGCTTCCCAGGGTGCCACAGGTGGCGCTCACGGTACCGACCTCAAAGGCAAAGCTGCAGGCTGCAGGGTGGTGCCCAATAGTGGATTTAACCAACACAAATTGGGATTTAATGGCTTTTATAGGTGATTTCAGGGTTGTTAATAGTTTAAGAGGAAAACCGGGATGAGGTCAACACAAGATATATCATTATGTATGTAGATTATTGACTACTTGTTGATTCTATTGAATATAATACATCTTAAACAATGAAAACAACAGAAACTATATCATTTTTCCCTAGTATAATTCTATCATATTCTTAAATAATAGGACAAACTGATGATATTCATGGAGATGTCGATCGACATGGCAAAAAAAAGGGAATCAAATGGAATGATATAACCCGTAACACTGGGACTTATATAACAGGTTCTACGTGGGGATACAATATTGCCTTGGTGGGATATTTAAACACAATGTGAGTCCAAAAATGGAGAATATCTACCAATCACGTGCAACTTTTTGGGGAAAGATGTCTGGATACTCGGGTGCCAAATTTGAGACAACCTCATTGGTTCAAGGGAACACATGACAGCAAACAAATATTTTGACCCCAAAATAGAGGGCTTTACTGTAAGTTGTTCGTCCAACCAATTCTGTTATATAAGAAACAGGCAAACTGAGAACATAATTTATACATACATACATACATACATACATACATACATACATACTGTACATACATAGTCAGCACGGCTATACTTTCCAAGAGGTCAGAATCTTTCTCGCTGTCTTTCCGCTCCTGTTATGCGAACAAACAAGGATGTCACGGCCTCCCAGGCCAATCCTCAATTGCCTTCAGCTCAATTTGCAAAACTTGAATCTAGTGAGGCCGCATTCTTTCCGGGCTTGCCAACTTTTTCAATGAACTCATCTAAGATATAATGACTCCGGATTGCCCCCAAAAGAACCGAATAATGATACATCCCTATCTTTCCGAACCATGCCTGGAATCCGGTGCAAATCATGTCCTTTTTTCCATACCCCAAGTGCTGCCTCAGACTCAGAAGGTGCTTGGATCTGCAATATGTATACTGTAGTATATTGTAATATATAGTAATATACATGAATATATATATACATATATATTCATACATAAATATGCATGTATACAAATATATATATATATATATTATACGTGTATATGATGTGGTAAACCAAAAATAATAGCCCATCCCATCAACCAACCATGACTCGGGGTCATTTTACAACATCCCAAATAGGGGCAATACCCAAGAATCAGAAACCTCAAACTTAGTGGTGGTTTATTATTGGGTTCATGGAGGTTTTCGGAAATGATGGTACCACCCAAATTATCCAAATTAGACCATTTCAGTCTTGAAAGCCATGGTTCTGGGGATGCTGCCCCATTTGAAGAAACCCCATAGCCATTTACAGTATATATACATATAAAAATTGAATGATATCTTCTGGTAAACTAACATATAACTATTGAACATCACCATTTTTTATAGGCAAATCAACCATATACCATCTGGTAAATTCACATAGACCCTGGCATTAATCGGGATTGGAAGATTAGTTTCCTCTAAAAAATAGCATTTTTCAAGGTCTATGTTAATATACCAAAGGGTAATGGGTATATAGTCCCTACTATCCCTATTGAGATCAGCAATCAACCATATAATCATATATATCCTCTGGTAAATTAACATAGCTATTGAACATGACCATTTATAGTGGATTTTCCCATTAAAAATGGTCATGTTCCATAATGTTTTTTGTATGTTTACCAGAGGGTAATCGATTCTCTTCATATTTCACCAGAGGCCAACTGCCAGGCACCAGACATAGTTGCCGTTGGTCAGGTCACCACAATCCTCAGTTCTGCGTTTCAAAGTCACAACCAGCTGATGGTTTCAATCTCTTTCCATATTTCAAGGCAATATGTGGCACCAAGAACCTCAGCTGCAACCGGTAGGAACTCCGAATGATTGACGTATAATGACGTAAATCTTCGTGGCAGGTTTGCTATGATCCAAGCGTGGAAATACGGGTATAAATATTGGTAAATCATGTTGTTGGCAGTTCAATCTGCTAGAATCGATGGTAGAATCACCCTACTTGGATCATCATCCCACTTTAGTCACTGGTGATAACCCCGGTTGTTCAATCCATCAAGTTTGCCCCCGCATGTAAATGAGTGGGAGGATAGTGTAAGTTTGATTTCTAGCCAATTGCAAAGTGGGCTGATCCTGCAAGTAGCAAGAATTATTATTTACCTCAGAGTAACCCATTCTTCTGATGGTCAAATTCCATTGGAAAAATCCCAAGGTTTCTCTCGACATGCAGGAAGGGCCCCTTCAATTCCAATTTGGTTTATACGCTCACCCAACTGCAGATATATCTAGTGGAAATCCTGGTTAACATAGTTATATGAATCAATGGTTACCAACTTTCTTATCAGACATGCAGTCAATCCATAAAAACCTGATTTTGTGTGGGTTTTCTTGTCTATTTTTGAGGGTCCCGTACTGTAGGGTAGGTAGGCTTGTAATTGCAGCGCCACCCCACTAAAACCTCATGTTTGGGGTAAACAAAACCCACTATACTCCCATACAACAATGACATCATCTTTGATTGGTAGATTTTGCATCTGGCACAAGGTGAGGCCCCTCCAGTTAAAAAACGGTTTATAAACCCATTGACGATAGTTATATCCCCCATGCACCGTAGCTAACCAATTTATAAGTCAACCTAGCAACGGTTTGGGGCCTCACCGTGTAGCTAAGCTAGTTTAGTTCAGGATCTCAACTAGGGTCTATGATAGATAATGATGGTAGATACATCTATAGTTAGATGGGTTGTAACCCCATGAATGGCTATCACAATAAGTATCCCATGTTTCAACAGCTTGGTCCCACTCATCCCTCTTCACCCGGGGCTGCCGACGCGAGCGAAGGCGACGCCCGAGGTCACACCAGTGGCGGGCAGCAGCGTCTGGGCAAAGTTGGGCGGCAAAGTTGTGGGGATTGAAGGATTGAAACAACCAAGATGGATAACCTACAGCTATGGCCCTCAACAAGGTCTTAAATGGGATGAAATAACTCCTCCAACTAAGGTGAAAACAATATAAACATATCGCTTCAATGAGGTTTTCTGAGCCAGTTAAAACTGGTAAGGGCTATAGCTGTACAGGCTGGTACCGCATCAGTCATGTTTGTTGGTTCACAATCCCCGTGAACTAGTTCTAATCATCATCCCCATATATAAACTCTAATGAAATCGGAATAATTTGCACCAGCTTAGCCAATGAACTGGGGCAACATCCTCTACCGACAACGTGGAGCCCCAATCCTTCTCTAAGCTGGTTTGGTTCAGTTGAGTGGTGGGTCTATGGCCGATTATATCGAACTAGCTCATGGGGCTTACACTGGGGGGACCACCCTGTACCAAAACGTGGTGTAATAACAATATACCAAATATAAAGTTTACCAAACAAAGATGCCAGATGACATCATCTATGAATGATTATGAATGTATAGGATTATAACGGATTATATATAGTGGTTTTGTTTACCGACAGAAATTTGGATTGACCAGCAAACAATGAGGCTTGAATGAGGTTCTACTGAACTCATACTGCTCAATACCTTACGGGGCGAGGATTTGCATAGCTATAGGTGGGGATATAGAACCTTTGATATGGGGAGACATATGTGGCTTAACTCCCATCCCGAAGGAGTTGTTGTAAAACCCCTTGAATCGGCCCAAACAAATACAGGAAGGATCAGGAAGGTACGCACTATATGGCCACAAACTGCATTACAAACATTAAAAAACAACTGAATAACGTGGAAACATGAAGCCCGTAGTGCATTCCACTCCCAAAAATCAAGAGATCCAATACTTTCCACTCGGGTTTTGTTTGGGAGGATTATCCAATCTTGGAGATTTCATGATTTATACGTTGGGCCTCGAGCCAAGAGTTCATGTCATCAATGTGGCCCAAACTGCCGTAAAAGTGGTACTCTGCAGTCTTGAGAGTTTCGCGACCCTTGTCATTCATCTCGCAGACCACTTCACGGCGGGGTTCTGTGTCCGCGTAGATCTTGAAAATCATCGTGTGCACCGTCCTTTGATTGTACCGACCTGTCTGAAGGCGCGGAATAATGGAGACATCATCCAGGGCCGAGACATCCTGTGTTGGAAGTGGTGATGGTACTGAAGAGACGGCGCCTGAGCAACTGCCGGCAACTCCTTCAGTCGGTGATTCCATAGGGGCGTCAGCCATGGGGTGATTGACCAGATCTCGTCGGAGAACGCGAGGGGAAGTCGATTTGCAGTCTCGGAATCCCGTTTCATCCTCTAAAGCTTGAGAGAAAGTAAAAATGTAGCGGAGATGCAAGTAGGTGAAATTCAAGGCCTCTGACTCCATTTGTTTGGGTGATGTACTGTGGAAAAAATCAGATCTCCATAGGTTTAAAGCTACAAAAAAAGACGACACAGTCACTCGTTCGATTATCCATCAAGACCAAGATCCAGAGTGGACCTGGGGGAAGTCACCCTAGGATCATCTTGTGAAACATCTGGCAGCGATGACTCCGATGAAAATGGTTGTGAAGCCACACTTGATGATCTAACCAACAACATCGTGGTTCAAATCAGCGAGAAAAAAAGACTCAGCCAGTTTAAGATTGGGAGTTCATCAACAAACATGGGGATGGAAGGAAAAAAACGGTTGAACATAATTACCCTTTGGTAATCAAACGTGGCAATGGAAAATCCACCATTTATAGATGATTTTCCCAGCTAGAAACCTCCATTTAGTTCGGGGATTTCCAATTGCCACGTTTGATTACCGAAGGGTATATAAAATGCTATTTGTGGGTGTTTCAACCCAAAAACAGCAGGGAGCAAACCAAACATCATGGGGAACAAGCATCATGACGCCACTTGTGCAGCAAAAATCATGTCCCCCAAACCAGCCTCAGTGGACCACAGTCATCCCAAAGATTTTGGGTTAAGACAAACCCAAATAATGTGGGGAAACCAATATTAAACTTTCCCAATGTTTGACGGTTTTCACATCCATGTCCAATGAATTTGGGGCGAATTAAGGCTGTTGGATTCACCACACTACACCTGTTTCACCTTTCTCCATGTCCAATCTTTGATATCGCAGTTTTTCTTAGTTCGGTTGATATATCCCTATTTCTAGAAACAGATTGTATCATTGGTACCGAAGTACACATCCAAGGTTGACCCAGTTCCCATTTTATGTCAATCCCTACTTCGATAGTTTGCACATCTAGTTGGTGGTGTCAACCCGTCTGAAAATTATTAGCCAATGGGGATCATAATCCCTAGTATAGTCGAAGGTGAAATTAAAACATACCCTCCTGCAATCAAACATGGCAATGGAAAAACCATCATTTACTTCCATGATTTTCCCACTAAAACCTTCATTTATAGGTGATTTCACGTTGCCACGTTGGATTAAGGGGTGTTTATCTGAAACCACCAAGAAAAGTAAGAAAATATGTTCCCATCGCCGCCAGCCCTGTTCCACCCTTCCGCACCGCCGTCTCATTGACCACTGTGATCTCTTCACCAAGTCCTGCCCAGGCGACAAGATATGGCAGTTGGAAATCCGCTTGAAGGGATATGGATAAATATACCCTCGGGTTATTTAACGTAGCTATGAAGAAACACCATCTTTAATAGGTAAATCACCATTTTTATCATCTATAAATGGGCCATTTTCCATGGCAATGTTAGACAACCAGAGGGTATTTATATGTGGATATAAATTATGCATCGTAGAGGGGTGCAAAGAAGTCATGAAGGTCAACTGAACAGTTCAACATAGTTCAACCATGTTCATCAGCTTCGTGGTAAAAAGCAAACGGTATGGGGCATCCAATTTCTGCTCCTGTGACCCACGTATGATGGTGGCTCTGCGGTTTCAAGCCCCTCATGAACCATAGATCCCTAGTTACCTAGTTCAAGGATCACATCGGCAGGGTTGCCTCTTTGATTCCTGTGCATAACATGCGGTTGTGCTTGAAAGGTCAGCGACTCCTTTACTGTCGACCAGAATTCTACATTCTACCAATGGAATTCCAGGCGCTACGCTGCCATTTAGAAATGAACATACGCCAGTGATGTCCGTCCACGCTTGTGTCAAAAGAAATCTGCCAGTGACCTTTGTCAGGACCCGTGCCCCATCCGCTCCTGTGGGCAAACATCCCACTTCAATCTGAGTGCATTGTGAGGTGTCAGCACCTTGGCGTCCAATGCGGCTTAGCAACATCTTGAGGACCCAACTGGTTGATGATTTATATGTTCTATTGGTGGAACTGGTGGCATGAGGTCTCGTAGTAACTTACTTCCAACCCTACCCCACACGAAGGCCAAAGCTGTCAATGTTCAACAGCATGTCAGCTATTCCCCGGTCAAAGATTTAAGTTTTCGTTACACAACCTAGATGTAATACGGACTCTAGCAAGGGCCCCAAATTCAGGTTCCAGGATAGATTTCGGGGTGCAAACCCAACCCCATCTATCTACACTGGGAATCACCTCGTTTAGAGTCATTACACCTAGTTTGCCCACTTTGAACATGCACAACTGATCAAAAGGGATATAAAGCCCTGGACGCAGTGATCCACTCCAGTCCTCCGCCAGCAGGTTGTTCACGTGGTTGGCATTTTCACAGCAAACGGATATATTGGGCCTATGTTAGAGCATGTTGAGCTATGTTGAGCCAGTTGGAAGGTATTTATGGCTTGTTTTGGCCAAATTCTTGTGGCCCGAAGTACACCTCAACAACACCTAGGTGTTGTTGAGGTCGTGTTGGGGCTAGTTTTTGAGCAATGTTGGGCTATGTTGGGCCTATGTGGAGCCCATTGCCTCTTTGATGCGTCGATGTCCCTCATATGCACAAAATAAAGGTCAGTTGAAAACTTCATCTTTAGCCACAGTGCCATCTGAAAGTGGCTGGCTAGGTCCTGGCGTTCATGAAAAAAGCCATCAGATTCTCAAAGGGTTGATTTGACCAAAATCAACAACCATATAGTTTAGATTCTCCCCGAAACCAAGAAGATTCTCCAGTGATCAAACCTTTACCATAGATGTGGGGGGATGAACACACACCTCCCAGCAACTAACAGATATAAGGTGGTGCCCCCCCAAGTTATAAGATGGTTTCCATCCACTAAGTATAGATATATGTCTACCATAAACCAAAAATCGTATTCGCCTATGTTTTGCAAAGTCATCGGTCAATTTACCTATGAAATTTACCAGATGGGTATGGGTCAACATTAGACACCCCTAAAATTGGATGGTCAATACTAAACATCTACTCAAATCTATGGTCCCATATGGCTTAAATCTTAACTCATCCCCATATGACTGGCGGAATGAACATCGATTCACCAGCTATTTTGGCCTACCATCCGCACGCTTAGAGCCCCAGCGGAGGTTGGTTCCGGAGCAGCGCCTCGATATGGAGATTCTGGCACTAAAAAAACCACCAAAAAGAGGTTCTAAAAAAAGAACATGACTTACTTGTGCTTAGTAGGGGATGGGGGAATGACCTATAATTACCAGTAATCATCATCCCATTCTCCCATTCCCTACTAAGCACCAGTAAGATGATGATGGGTCCGGAAATGGGATATACCTCTAAAATGGCAACTTCAACCGGGAAAATGATGATTAGTCATCAAATTTACGGGTGCCCTATTTTTTAAGACAAAGCCATGAATGTTCATCAGCTATCAATTGAATCAGAATCATCAGATTAGATAGTTTCAAACAACCACCATGTTTACATGTCTTGTCCCATAAACCAATGCAATTTGACTGAGAAACATGATGATTTAACACCAAAACTAGAGGACTTGACCAGCAACAAAAACAGTATTTAACCGTTAACCCACAAAACAAGCCTGGACAATGTCAACATCGGGATTTAACAAGAATGAGGAACTGAACCAACATGTTTTTCATGCCAATACTTGGATGCGCGGGACGCAGGAATTGTAACTGGAAGCTTGACTATACATTCCTGTTGATACCCTCCGGGAATCAACCGTGGCAATTGGACATGCCCTATAAATGGAGGTTTTAAAGGGACAATCATCTAAAAATGGTGGATTTTCGAATGCCATGTTTGATTACCAGAGGGTGTAAAAATTAATGTACAAGAAGAGCCCCCCAGCTCAAAAGACATGTGTGGTGGAGACTTGTTCCAAATTGTCATTGGGCACTTACCAACAAAAAATACCGTAGTCTACTTGTGAACCAAATTACATATCTTTTGAAGGCCCCTGCTTATACAGCTTGAGTTGGAATAATCATAAATAATCCATGTACAACTGATTTACAGTTTCCTGTGTCACAAGTCTCGCTATCTCTGAGCAAGAAAACAAGCTTGAGCTCATTCGGGGAGGCTGGCTACCCTCCAAAGCAGTTTCTGGGAAATCGGGTTTTGTTATTGAATGTACTGATGATGTATATAGTATATACAATAATGACAAAGTGACCATTCTTGAGGCTGGATATCTTGTGTATTGCCGTAAGAATTGGCTAAAGGAAAATTAGTATTATTGTGCAACAAATAAACTGGTCAGAAATATGTGTTGCTATTGGGTGCACTTTTGCCTATAGCCAACCATTAAAAAAAATGAATTTTCGGGCTATGCATTCGCGCATGTATTTGCTTCAGAAACGACAAGAGGATGGCTCTATCGAACCAGACCTCCCGCACTTCGATTGATTTCGAATCCGCTAGCTGATCGATCTCTCGGAAGCACCAAACCTTTGGGAATCTTCTTCGAAGTCTTCATAGATGCTGTCTTTTGTTGCCACAATACCAACATATTTGCACACCACTAAAACACTCAAGTCATAGAAGCGATTGGAGAAATCCGCCGTTGAGTAGACTTGGGTTGCCAACATTAATCCCATCATCCCCCTAATACTAAATCAATGGGGGAATTTATGGTCCCAAATATGCAAATTTATCCACAATGGTTTCTGGGGGGTCGGTTTTTATGTGTGGCGGAAGGGATTATATCTCTTTATTTTATCCTATTATATATAATCAACATGGATCACCTTTATCAACCATTAAGTACTCCATAATATCAATTGTATCCCAGGAATTCTATAATCATAAATTTTAACAATTACATCAATTATATCCCAGCAATCGCACTATTAAACATATCATGAACTACTATTAACCACTCTTAACTACTACTATAAACATATGTTTCCCTACTAACCACTACTTGCGGAAGGAATTTCACGGGCTGAGCACAGCGGCATCTCAACATTTCCAGAGAACTCTCCGTTGATGCTGCTGCACAGCACCTCGATACATCGTAGACCCAAGTGGTGCCACCATTGGCCAACCAAAAATGGCGGTTTAACCAATGGAGAAACACGGGAAGACATCGGAAAGTGATGATTTCACGGAAAAAAATAGTGAGTATACCCTTTGGTTATTTAACATAGCTATGGAAAACATTGGAAAGCCACCATTTTTAATTGCTAAATCACCACAAATCATCCGAAAATGGGCCATGTTCCATGGCTATGATGATGTATGATAGCTACTTCTGTGAAATCTGGGGTATCCTTCAGGTATCATGGCGCCAATCTTAGATACGTAGAGAAACATAGTTGGTTTGTATAAAATACTATAACATGTAGATGGTGGTGCCCTAGTTTACAATCCCATCAAGTATACATATCTACTATAAACCCAAGTGAATTTTGAGTTATAAACCAAATTAAAAATATCTAACTATGGGGAACCATCCTGTATGTACATAGATATACACGGTATATTCCTACCTATGGTAACAGCAACCGATTCAAGCGTTGGCGTTGATTTCAATCAATTGCAGCATTTTCCCCCTCCACGTTGGAACTGCTCGACTAGAGGTTCCAAGGGGGAAAGTATCTGCAAATACCCTCGGGTAAATTAACATCCAACCTGGCATTACTCGGGGTTGGAAGATGAGTTTCCACTAGAAAATGGTGATTTTCAGGGTTGAACTGTCAATTGACCAGAGGGTATCTGCAAATGCAATAATACCTATAGCTTATTGTGGTCATCGTTGGAAAATCATCATGAATGGCATCCTGAATGGAATAATAAATAATGACTTTCCAGCCAGTGTTTGATTGCTGGAGGCTATTCCTTGACTACAATCATAATAAACTGAGTCACTTACCAACTCAGATCATGAAAAAAATGGCTTGAGGGATTGCAACCCACGAATTCCCCAGTCCAATGTATCATGGCGGGGTCACCAGAATGGGGGGGTTTGGTTGAATACTTGAAGGATCATGCCATTTAGTAAGAGGATAGAAACCATGGTTGGAATCCATTCATAGCTAGGATTACCCACAGGACTTACTCGCCGAGGTTATTAACCAGTTGTGAAGTGGAATGATCCATTAGGTCATCAAGTACCCATGATTGTATCCAGTGTGGCACCGCATCGCCCCGCCACTCAGCTTCCAGACATTCCATGTGGTTCCATGAACCACCTGTCACGAGGGAGGTCGTTAGGAGCTGCCCCCAGATAGCTTATAGTGGGTTTATGAGTAGGTTAGCTAGGGTTTGTGGTGATTGTAAATACAAACAATTGGTCATATACCTATCATTAGTGTGTGGTTGTAAACTAGTTAGTTAGATTAGCTATAAGTAGCTATACCATTTAGAATCTTCCAAACATAAACATAAACCTAAAGCATAATAGCTATAGCTAACTTGGTCATAAACCAACTTGTACCTCGGGAGGGACCACCGTAGAGACAGGTCCCGAACAGCCGGCCTCTGCTTGCGTTGGATGTTGCTGGTTGGCAGTGACCCAGCCCACAGTGACCTGTGTGGCTTCGCGATTTTTCGGTGGCGGCCCTGGGGATTTAAGCCATGAAAACTTGGGATTCTTAGCACCAAAAAACAGCATCTTAAGGGAAGCAAATTGTAAAAGTGATGATATTCTATACATCTGCTTAAGGAATCAATTCAAGAGTACCGAACATGGTATACATTTGGTCATTATGCAGAAAATGGGAAATGTTTGAGTGACCAATAGAAATTCTGAGTTCAGCAGAAACGACAATCTGAGCAACATCATATGGGACCTCAGCAATCGGAAATCCAACAGAAACTATCAGGATTCATGAGATTGAATTTGAACCAGCAATGGTAATAAAGTCCATACAACGTCATTGTTTGAGCATATCTATATACTCAAAGTCTACAGTTTGGGGGACATCTTGTGGCTGTACATGGACCATCTGCTCTGGGCTTGACATTGCTTCTATGCTCTGTGGCAGTGCGGGTATGGAAAAAACAGAGGTTTTTGCTGCTTCTTACCTTTGAAATATCCAATTTTTGGGTACCCCAGCTCGACCCTTCAGTCCATAGATGATATACATGGCGTGCGAACAAATTACAGTAAATCAACGCAGAATGTGATGTTCCTGCTTCTGAGACTCAAACTATATATGCTGTACATCAACCAAGTTTTACTTCGTGTATCTGCATTAATTACAATATATTCACTAACCTGAAACACACCTTATATATTTTGAGATAGTTATATACCCCAATCCTAACCATCATATACATCGTGACGTCGCGACGTTTTAGGCTTTAGATTTCTCTGTCATCTTTTCTGCGCCCACATCTTCCCCATTTCATCCAACTCAGCACAACTCTTGAGGATGAACATGATGGACAAAACAAAAAGCTCAGAAACATGTTCATCATATACTTACCAGATGTTACCAGCTATTTTTCAGGCTTCCTCAGGGTCCTCAGGGTATACCCTCTGGTAAACTAACAGTTTGCTATTGAAAATGGCCATAGAAATAGCTGATTTTCCCATAAAAAAATGGTAATTGTCCATAGTTATGACTAACATAGCCATAGAAAATACCCTATAAATGGAGGTTTTAATGGGAAAATCAACATAAATGGTGGATTTCCCATAGCTTTCTGTATGTTTACCAGAGGCTACCCTGATGCGCCACCCTTCAAAAACCGGCTGTGCACCCCCCACATCCAGGTTGGATCCAGCCGGGCAGGGCTGTCCTACACCTCGGGGAACCGGGGACGGAAGGGCGATTTCAATGGGATTTCCTGGGATTTCACGGGATTTCAATGGGATCTCAATGGGATGGAATGGGATTGAATGGTATTTGATAGGCGTTTATGAGGGATTTCATGGGATGTATCACCAACAATATGATCTTCGGGTCCCCGGGTCTGTCTGAAAATGGGCTATATGCCCTGAATTATCCCCATCTCTGATGAACCAAGAATTTAGGGGATAGCCCACCATTCAGATCCCCATATTGTTGGAAAAATCATTGATGAAAAGAAAAGAAAAACATGAAAATCACTTGGGATGGACAATGAATGAAACCTTGATTCTGGTTTTCATTTTTGTTTTCCTGCAAATTTAGGGGATAATCCCCAAGCCTTCATTTTTGTTGATTACTCTTCATTGAAATGGCCCTTGCGGGTAAATCCGACCATTGTCAGGTACCAAATCTGAACTGATGCTCGAAAATCATCTGGGCAGCCCCGCAGGTGGAGTAGTCACCAGTGATGTTGCCGTACTTGCAGGTCGCCTCCGAGTCGACTCGGCCGAAAAATGGTATGGCTTGGAAAGTCGTTTGACTGTTACAATCTCAAGATGGCATCCCCCAAAAAAAGCAGCATCCACTACCCTTTGGTAAACTAACATAGCCATGGAAAATCACCATTTTTCATGGGCACATCGACTATTAATTGCCATTTTCAATAGCAAACTGTTAGTTTACCAGAGGGTACTTCAAAACCAAATATCCAGCAGTGTGTGTGTGTGCGCCTTCACCTTCAGCAATTGCAAGTTCTTTCAACTCTCTTTCCAAACTCACGTGGACAGGGCCTGCTTACAATGCGTGAAACCCCTGATGCAAATTCCATATGACCTATATATGCATTCAAAGTTGGCTAGGTCTCTGGCAATCTCAGATCTAGTTTGACAGCTCATTTATACAAAGATAAAGCGGGTCTTGGTGACATTCATAACAATATGAAATCTCCATTCCGGCATTTACCAGTAGCTGCTCTGGCAACCTCCGATCTAATTTGACAGCGCAATGAAATACACAGATTACAATAATAAAGCGGCCCATGGTGAGTTTTGGCGTCCTTCACTCCCTCAAGCGGGACCTCCGTCGCTGCATCCTATCCATTTCTCCTGTAGCCGATCTGCACCACATTCCAACCACAACCAGGCGCTGAACCAAGGCCCGTTCAACCACTCCCTGGCCCTCGGTGTCTGGCCATGCAATGATCCATGATTTCCCTTTGCCAAGCAGCTTTCAGGTCGAGGCCTTGAGCCATCCTCACCTGGTAGCGGGGGATCGGCCGTCCACCATTTTTAGGCCGCCAGGTGATCGGCCCGAACGCCAGTGGTGCTTGCATAGCACCTCCCAGAAAAAAACAAAGTCCATACAGTCAGAGCCCTGAGAAACACAATAACAAAGCTCTGCCCCAAGAGTTCATCTCACATCTCCCTGTATTGGGACAACTCTTCGAATTTCCACCACGCATGCCTGCAATCTCCTCCATCCTGAAGCAACATGCCAAGATGCATCACCTTTGATGTAGACCTGTGTGCACTTCTGACTGGTTTGGGTGTAAGTCTTCCTCAGGTGAAGAACTATCCAAGGCCCATGATGACATGCTATCACTGCCTTATGCCATGAATTTCACCCGTTTTCCAACCATTTCTAGTAGGCAGTTTCAAACCCCAAAACAACTATGAGGCATGATAATCCCAACCATAGAAATACCACCCAGATTTACCAACCCTACGTCTGGCTGAATTAGAATCATTCACTAAACTAAAAATCACCGTTATCAGATGGCCATTTGGGGATGATGTCCCCTACATTTACCATCATCCCAGTGACGGAAGACGACGTGAGGTCATGATCAAATTCATCCAGATATTATCCATTCCAAATGTCATACGTCATGAATACCCCATTATATCATATTATATCCACTTATAAAGATATCCTTATCGAAAAGATCCAGTTAAATCCCCAATCAAAGTGGTTTCATTCCCAACAAACCACAATTCTTGCATGGTTAACTCACCATTCACAGTGGCTGAAAATTGTGGCTTGATGTGGTAAACCAATGATAAACCATCCGCAAAATCACCATAAATTGCTGGTATAAACTTTTTTCCGTGGGTTTCCCATGTCCTCGCTTCATTTCAGGACCACTTCGCCTGGAAAGTTCCAGTGTAGCCAGGGTTGGCCCACGCGCACTGCTCGGTGAAGCTCTGGTTGTGGGCATAGTCTACCTGCGTTTCGCCCGAGATGTTTGGACCGGTGGAAGTCGTGGAGGTACATGGATGAAGCACGGTTAAGCTATACTAATATAATGTAACCTCTGGTTATTTAACATAGCCATGGAAAATCCTCTATAAATGGAGGTTTTAATGGGAAATTCATCCAAAAGTAGCCAGCTATTCCATGGCTATGTTAAATAACCAGAGGGTAATGTCTTCGATGATTTGGGGTAGCCCATGGTAGCCCTATTTTGAAACCCCCAAAGTGGAAACTCTGGAAACTTGTTGCTTCGAAAACACCATCTCATGCAAAAAAAAACATGACGGAATCCTGCAGTTCTGAACAAAAAGGTTTTCACCAAGGCAAAGACATTGGGAAAAAAGTCATCGGCAAGTTCAGGTCAGACCATATGTGACACTGTCAAGCTACAGGGGATGATTAGTCACTATAGTCATCCATCCCAGAATGGGAATCCTTCACTGAGGTACCCTCTGGTAATCAAACATGGCGTGCTGGAAAATCCAGCATTTAATTGTCCCATTCAAACCTGCATAAAATTCCGGGATTTCCAATGGTCATGTTTGATTACCGTAGGGAGACTCCATCATCCCATGTCTATGACCTTGGACTGCATGAAGGGTAAGTACTTCTGACTCCAGCGCTTAAATTCTCGGGAAAAACATCACAACACGCTCAACCAGTCGCGAACCAGCATTAATTACTGTATATACATCAACTGACTTTCGAGTGCTGGGAAACGTTTCTGTCGGTTCAGAACCGGATCCAAAGGATGCGACTACGTAAGCATTCCTGACACACCGGATGGCTTGCAGATTTGTGGGCACATCGTCCCAAAACTTGCATTTTCATTTCACATGTCATCCCACATCGAAGAACACCGTGGCTGATCCTAGATATAAACCACACATCGCCATCAACAGCAAGCGAGAAAAAAATCACAGAGACCAACCTGCTCAACTAAGATTTCCCCAGATCCAATGCAAATTACTATGTTATATTATATATATATAATTATACCAAAAAAAACAACTGGGTATGGGTCAAAATTGGGTACCCAATGATTGGATGGTTCATACATAATGCACTAAAATCTGTGGTCAATGGATAGTGATAATCCCCAATATGCTGGATAGAGTGATCCCTCATAATCATCAATCAACAGAGATGTCAATATTTCGTGAGACGAGAATGGGAAGATCATAGTCATAATCCCACAAATCCCGATGGTGTGCGGCCTTTGTTTGCCTATGAATCAGTTGCGACTTGGGAAGCAGCTGATCCGTCTTGTTCCGTTACATTTCCATTACATTCTCCTGTACACCAGCTCAAAGATCCCCCACTAACCACCCCAATTTCTCCATAAACATCCACGTTCGCTCATATATCGTTGGCCAAAAGGCCAGTTCATCAAACAAATCCATAAATCCTTTTTTAACCCACTCTGGAAGAAGTATCATGATGACCACAAACCCGAGAGAAGAGGAAATCAATGGAAATACCCTCTCTTAATTTAACATAGCCATGGAAAATCCCTTATAAATGGAGGTTTCTAGCTGGGAAATTCATCCAAAATTTGCCAGCTATTCCATGGCTATGTTAAATACCCAAAGGGTAGACCCATTGAGATAGCTGCGCTTGCGCCCACCGTGGTCTCCGAGATGTTGTAGGAGCCATCGAACTCGCCACTGGCCGTGCTTGTGGGGCATGGCAAAGGCCTCCGCTCGAGACACCGCATTGAACGAACCAAGGTCGGCGGGAAAAGGGTCAGAAGAAAACCCATGGCCATGGCCAGTTTTGAGATATATCAAAAGGATTTAAAAGGGTGAAACTGTTCATCATGAGTTTGAGATTTTGATTTTGGGTGCCTTAAAACACACTACAATGGTGAAGGGGATTATATCCCAATGAATGGTGGATCTGTTCTGCTATCTCACCCTAGTTAAACCATGTTAAACCAATAAACATCACCCCACACCCCCAAGTGGCAGTCAACTGAGGGATACTAAACAGCAAAACACTTTTTGGCAGTTAATGGCCGACCTTCAAGATCGATAGTCAACAAAAATGTTAGGAACCTATATGTTTGTTATTATGTGTTCCTCTATAAATTGGGCTCAGAGCTACCAACTGCCAAGCATCTCTTTGACAATGTACATTTGTCTCGAACCATAGATCATATACGTATAATTACTGTATGTATTTCTGTACATAAATACTCATGAATACCATAAAATGATATATATATATATATAAATCCACAGTGTTTTTTTGCAAAATGAATAGTATTAAAACATATGTTTTAAACATGTTTCAAGTTCTACTATAGGTTTTAATCATCGATGGCATGTTTTCCCCCATTTCGTGCGTATTGCGTCCAAGTCACACACATGTGTGACTCTGCAGTTCAGCATAGCCACCAATGCCTGTGAAAAACATCACATGGGATGGTCAATTGGTGGCAAGACTGAACTCGATTGGGATTGACAAACAAAACAAATACCCTCTGGTAATCAAACATGGCAATGGAAAATCCACCATTTATAAGGGATTTTCCCATTAAAACCTCCATTTATAGGGGATTTCCAATTGCCACGTTTGATTACCGGAGGGTACATCAACCCCTTTTAAACCAGACAAACAAGTGGTTTTAAACATTCTATGACACATGTATCCCTTGAAGTGAGGATAAGTCACAATCATCAACCTGCCAAAACCGATGGTTAAACAAAGACATACACACACACAAAAGACATAAGATAACAAAAGATACACATAAGATATTCTGAAACATGCGCTACATCACGCAAAAAGAGTACGACAGTAAGTCCCGATTCATACAAATATGAGTATAATTATGGTATACTGTGGTTCTAACTATGGATACTGTGGTAATACTGTGGTACTAACTATGAAAAGTAGTAAGTCAAACTAACTATGGTATACTGTGGTTACTAACCAGTTACTTCCTCCGTGGGATGATCCTCCACCCAGCCACTGCAGCTGAGTAACACTGGATGGTCATGGTGGAACTGAAGCCCGGAGGGCATGCCTGGTGAGTCACTGGGGTCAATTCCTACCTTTTTTAAAAGGGGTGGCAACTGGATGAAGATTTGAAACAGCCAACGAGGTTCTTTCCTAAACATTGGGATTATTTTTTAAAAACATACATATTAAACGATTCTTACATGTGTTTGGAGCGCCACAAAACAAAAAGCCCTGGCATATTGCAGCAACATCACTCCCAAATCGACTCATGATCGAACTCAACTGAGGAACTGTTCATAGTGCGTTTTTTGTATATGAAATGCCTACCCCTAAGCCACCGGCAGGATACTGGATCTTACGTACCCAAGTGGTAAGTGGAAGTCGTGATCCTTTCTGCCAAGTCAAGTCTATTGGGGGTTGAGGGACCTGATCTTCTTCGACTCTTGCCATGCTTGAGAAACTTAAAGCTGCTTGATGACATCATCTACGTATATAGTTGTGTGTGTGTCTATGGGCAGAATGGTGAAAAATCAACCGGGCAAAAGACATGTGTATATATCATTGTATATCAAGTCATATCTTTTGGTTTGTCAATACGCACAGAAATTTAGATAGAAAAGGGATCTTCACTGGTGCCACATATGCTGATATGCCCATACTTTTTGAAATCTCCATATATTCTCACACATCACAAATAATTAACCACACTTAGATGATCTTAGATGGATGTTCGCCACCAAACATATGTTCATTTGGCATAAGCTATGACTAATCAATAATAAGCCCATTCACCAACCGTTCACCATCTATTAGCCAATCATTCAGTCAGGTTTTCCCAGTCCCTGCACAATGGGGGGAGTCCAATCACAGGGCCTGTGTGTTCACTGTGCCGTCGAGCATGTCTGCCTGTGGCAACATGGTAAGGGGGGGCAGGGACGCAACCACAAAACAGCTGGTATTTCATGTAATGTTGGTAAAACAATAATAAACCATCCCTAATTTCACCATAGATAGGTGGTAGATAGGTGGTATAAACCATTCCCAGTCCTGGGTGGTTCATGGCATTGTTTTACCCACATTACATCATTGGAGAGTCCATAGTCTCATATGCTCCATGTCCGAGTTCGGAGACATTACCCAAACCTTGGTAAATAATGAAAATATGATATACCCTCTGGTATTGCCTAACATAACTATGGAAAATCACAATTTTTAATGGGAAAATCCACTATAAATGGCCATTTTCAATAGCTGATGGATCCTTTGGACATCTCAATGGCTGATGCACAACGCCCCCATAGTCTCAGGGGTCTTCTCAGCTATGTCCTATGCCTCTCAGGTGATCTTGCTACTTTGGATGTGCATTGTAGTTAGGACAGGGATCCCATGGTTATAACTTGATATGTATGTGTATATATATATATATACTCCATTATACTCCATTCATATAGCTGACATCCACAATGTGCAATTACATGCAGATTGTTCTTATCATTACTTATCATTGGATGTACTGCTATCACATATCATAACTATCATTCTATCCAGGTTTCCTAAAATGTTCCATGGTGAAGTGGGGATGCCCCATTTTAAGAAAAACCCATGTATTTTTGGAATACTCGGAGTGTCCATTGTCAACTGATATCCACAAGATCCCACACTTTATCGACCAGCCTCGAAAGGGAAATTCCAGGTCAAGGAATCCAGGACAACCTGCAGTGGTTGGATGGTTGGACCAAGAAACGATGAAGAGACACTCACAAGGTGCCCTGTAGTTAGCCAACTTGGTTTTCTAAGTAGCTTAACTGGAGCTTGTGGGTGATCATAACTATGGTTGACAGTTGATGGGGTTAATTCGCCAAAATCATGGGCACCTTTAAGGCCAACTGGATTCCAAGAGTTTCAGACAATATGCAAAGCCCCGGTATCAGCGAGAGGACAGGAGTTTCTCTTTTTTTTAACTTGACTTTTGGATACTTTTGGCAGCACACCAAACAACGTGGCTGTTAAGTTTTTCTTTGGAAATAGGGCACCCCAAAATGCAGTGGTTCATCACAACTTTCCTACTTCCATTTCATGTGGGACTTCACATATTATTCCACAAAACATGCATAAATATTGAATCATACAAACAACACAGCAAAACCAGGATTCTAGCCACCCTGAAACCCATTATCTCTGGACAATTCGGCCACCAAAAGTCAGCAAAACTATATAGGATTATTCTTGCCACTGATTCACCCGCTCTCTAACCATAATCTCACTAAGGTTTAGGGTAGATGTTTAAATTGAACTTGTTAGATAGCTGAAACTAAATCAACAAACATATCTAGGGGGGTGCACCACTTTCTATAAATCACCTAAAACATATCCCACAAAAAAGAAAAAAACTAGAAATCATCGCCTCGCCAACCACATCCCACCCAAATGCCTGACCATTCAAGCCCGCTCCGCAGCCCACGATGCAACTGCTGTTGATGCTCCTGTACAGTCAAGTCGTCGGAGGCAAACCTCACCATGTGTATAAGATACATGTGGGAACATGCGCCATGAAATGGATCATTTCTTATGGGAACAACATGGGCTTTCCTCATGGTTTTGTCGATTTGCTGGGAAGGTAAGCTATATTTGTTGTTGACATCAACTGCAAAAAATGCTAGCATCCCCAGAAAAACGGAATATTACCTGTAAACATGATGAGTTTTACTAACAAATATGGAGGCGTCACAGTAATATGCGTCCCAATCAACAAAAAAAATGAATGTTCTACCCATCCAGGTCAGGTCCAAGCCAAATGACTGGGCATGCATGAATCTTTGATCTAAAGATATCAACTTGAATATATTGCTACCCTCTGGTAAAAATACAAAAAACTATGGACAATTTCAATTTTTATATCATTTTCTATGGGAAAATCAACTATTTCTATGGCCATGTTCAATAGCTATGTTGAATTACCAGAGGGTAAATGCTAAGTATGAATAAACCATGTTTGAACAGGGTGGTTCCCTTCTGCTTACAGTTTGTTCCATACCTCGCATTTTCTCACACCTTCCGTGAATCAAACATGACCATTGGTAATTCCCAGTTTCTAGCAGTAGCATCATCTATGAAAGCATACCCATTTGTTGGTTTACTTATTGCTCCACCATCAAACTGTGTTGCTGAACATTGGCCAATGTTAGATACCCTGCCAAAAAATAAAGTAAAACATATGTGTTCTCACTCGAGGAAATATGTCCACATAGCGAAAACTTGAACATAATTAAACTACCGATTCTAGGTTTCACCAGTTGCCCAAGTCGTGTTGGTTAACTGCACATTTCTGCCCATCAAACTGCTACAGCATTGGGGCGCCGGACAAGCTGCCGGCACCTCGGAAGATCCCAAGACTTGCGGAAGATGAAAGCCGTTCTGTGGAAGGATTAAGGGACCATCTTCAGCGGAAACCGTGGTTTATTGATGTTTATTTCATGAAAAGCAATGCAATGCTTTTGTTTGTTTCAAGCATCCTGTAAACGTTCCACTAAACCGATTCTGATATTGTCTTGTTGGCTAAATTGTCCTTCTTGGGGATGATATATGTAGTGACTCTGGGTATCTCTGCATTTTCAGAGAACCCCTGCGGGTTAGGGAAATCAAGGACTGATGGACCTGGAGTAATTAATCAATTTTGGCGGTCAACTTTCCATGATGTGCAGGTTGAATACAACAGGCCGTTCTTGGTTAGCTACTTGGTACTTCCTCTCACTTGCTAAGTAGATTATAACTATTATAATCTAATCTAAGAGTGGACTAAGGATGGCTCAAACAATCCAGTCTTATAAGGACAAATTTAAGATATTTAAGGGATGGTTTTTCCTGTATAATCCCTACAAAAATGCCGGTATAATCCCTGAAAAATGCCGAATGTTTCCAGGATCAGTTCGATTGATTTACACGATATTTCCAAGTTTCCCCCGTTTCTATTTGGAAGTTCTCCATTTTAGTACGGTTTCCCTTATAAACCATCCAGCTATTAGGGCCCATTTTATGGAAACCCCCATTTGTTTTGGGTTTGCCATAGTATTGGTTTCACCTTTCTGAAGGTGCCACGGCTCACTTCTTGCGAAGTGGAACGATAATTCAAGATCACAGTACTTGGGGTATAGTCCGACTTACTAAGTCGTTGATAGCCATGTTTGGCAAGTTCTCCAACTCTGGTTATTCCACTTATAAGTGCGTTAGAACATGTTAGAATCCCAGTTCGCAAGCTCGTAGTACAGTAATTGGGATGAGGGATAGGTCGTTGGGAATTTTCTGAGTTGTTCTCCTCATCAGGTTTGTCTTTGATGAACCCCCTATCAACCATCATTGTTGGTGATGTTGACCACCATTTTGAAACGAACCCAGTCTCGAACCTCACA
Organism: Symbiodinium sp. clade C Y103; assembly: GCA_003297045.1. NCBI lineage: Eukaryota > Dinophyceae > Suessiales > Symbiodiniaceae > Cladocopium > Cladocopium sp. clade C. The sequence continues at coordinate 178,968 of BGPT01000798.1, read as the reverse complement.
TCACTATAATCATCATCGTGCTTTGGATTCAGCCTACATAATACACTTACTAAGTCACTGCTAGCTTTTTTTTTGGCTCAAACAGGAGCTCCACTGACCACACTGACTGAGCTCTGCACTGCAAGTTGCCTGGCCGGGGCGATGATTTTTCGACGCATGCCACGCAGCGATTACCGAAAACACACAGCAACCTACCAGAAATTGGATGTACAGTTCCTGTTGTCATCAAGTCAACGTGCTACAACAGAAAACGGTACTGAACCCAAAGAAAACATCTAGGATATGTGGGTTCCTCTGAAAATAGGGTACCCCCAATACCAATGGATCGAACAGGGGATATCCCCTATTTTCTGACAAACCCATTTGCCAAACAGCAACTCTCAAATCCCCCTCAAAGCAACTTGACCGCCACACGAAGGAACCATTCGCTGCACCTCTAAGGTTCCTTGATGCTGCACCCCAAGTGCCTGGCAGGGATCAAATCAATCAGTGGGAAAGTGCCATAAGTTGGATTGTTACCGGACGTTCTTACCCCTTATCTATAGGATTAGGAAACCATGTTTTTGTTACCATCAAATATAGGTTTCCTGTGAATCTTCCCTTAAACCGATCCAATGATTCTGTTCCGAAATTCCATGTTGTTCCCGTGTATCTTGGTCCAATTCAAAAAAAGCGCTCCCTTTTTGCAGTGTTTGCTGGTTGTTGTCTCTCGCTTTTGCTGTCAAAACCACTACCATCTGGTAGTCAAGCATGGCTCGCTGGAAAATCCCCCATTTAGTTCGATGATTGTTCCATATTTTCCAGCTAGATGTATCATATCATATCACATATCATCCCGTTATATTCTCATTTGAATATGCTTTCCCATTTAAGTAGCTATGTTCAAATCTTGGCCATGTTTGATTAATTATTAAACTCTACTGAATACATAGCTATCATATCATGGTATTGCATACGCCATGAATGCTGCTATTATGTATGTATTTCCCCGTCCTTTTGATTTCTTTCACCCAGCTAAAAACCTGGAGGAGCATCCGACGGTCAGGTCAGTGAGTCTTGTGAATAGCCGGTTCAGAAGTTGAAAACATTCGTGCGGTTGCCCAACCACAGTAGACAAACTGATCATCATCTATAGATGGGTTATGATGGGTTACAACTATGCTGACATTTTGGGTCCGCTACACAGCTAAGATAGTTCATTTCACTAGCTTTGCTGGGATTTTAAATTGATATATCTACAGTTGGATGGCTTTATAGAATTTATAAACCAACCAACAGGCATAAATCAACTACAAATCCATGTGACTAGCCATTTTTCTTGGTAAATCCCCATGGTTCTTGGTTTTTCCTTAACCATCCTAGCAAGCCGCCAACTGAGTTGGCGCTACACTGCAGTTCAGCCCGAAGCTGCTTCCATCGCCCGCCACACGGTCGCTTGGGGAGACCTGGCACCGGGGGAAACATCTGAGAAAAATGCTCGATTTTTCCTAGGGAAAATGGTGATCTCTAGGGCCTCTAGGGTTTGATCTGGGAAACAAATAGGGAAAACCACAGATTGAACCATGAAAACTGAGATTTTACTATCACAACTAGGGAATTTACGAAAGACACATATGGATTTTAGTAGAATATACCATAACAAATATGGATAGCATGGGATATTACCCGGCTATCTTGATACGATCTCTGAGTCTCTCTGAAAATGATGGATAGATATAAAATCATGTTTTTATGCTGGATTGTTGATCCCCTGCTACAAACGATTTAGTTGGGGTATATGAATGCATACCGGATCAACGTATCTATATACCCTCTGGTGACTAACATAACTATATATGGGAAATCACCATTGTTTAATGGGAAAATCAACTATTTCTATGGTCATTTTCAATAGCTATGTTAAATTACCAGAGGGTATCTGAATTAAGACCATGTTGGGATAGATGGGCCCCCCAATCCTAACCAGCATTCCTTTGATGTCACAGTGAGGTCGTTATGATTTATCTAGACACTACATATATGTGACTTGTATTCGATGGGCCCTCGGAGTTGTCAATTGGATTTGTTGAGCACAATGTATGTATATATATATAATACACATATACACAGAATAACATACAGTAAACCATAGTAAACCTAATTGCAAACCAAATTACCCATTGTTGGGAATTCAACAACCCCCCACAAGGGTGCCCCAATCATTGTTGGATCAATGGATTGGTTAATGGGAAAATTTACAGGAAACCATGGATTTTCCCATCAAATATAGGAGTTTCCTGTAAATTTTCCCATAAACCAATCCAGTGACTATATATTATTGTGTGGTTCACTGGTTCGGCTCATCAAACATCTAGGACCGCTTCGTAAGTGCATGACGCAGCAAGTTATAAGCTGCAGCCCGTCGTTGAGCACTGACCAACTCACGTTATCACTCCATTGGTATGTTCAATTCCCATTGGATCATGGCTCATGGAAATCCAATAGTATGGTCTAACAAGAACAGATTAGGTTAAATAGCAATGAACCCATTGGTTTGCTAATCTAGTGGTTTATTGGGCTATTATGCCATGTTTAACCACGTGGCAGGGCATTGCTCAAATGACCTACTGAGCTAATACATCCATTAAACACACTTCTAAACAAACACAGGGACCTAATCTGCCAAAACAGGGCGACCTCTTTGCACATGATTCGTCCTGCTGAAAATAGACCCATGGTCGGTTCACGTGGCTGAGGTCCATTGTTTACCTCCTGGGAATCAAACATGGTTGGCTGAAAGTACAGTACACCTTTTACTTCGATGATTTTGCCATTAGAATCTCCACTTTTACTTCGGGGACTTCCCAGGTACGCCCAAACAGAGTATGCGGCATGCCCCACGTTTGAACTGTAGCCAAATAGGCAGCGAACAGAGCCTTCTGACCTCTTCTGCTGCTTGGTTGATAAGGATTCCATAGGATTCCCATATTGGATTACTGGCTGGTCATCCCCATCGAACCAATCAAAGTCTCGATCCGGCAGAGGCGATGGATAAACCTTGTCTGAGGCGTCGAAACTAGGCAACTGCACAGATTCTGTAGCTGGGATTGGTCCGGCTTGATACACAGCATGGTGAGTCTTGCCTCGCTTCAGCGAAGCCTCGCTTTAGCGAAGCCACATCCGCTGCAAGATCTATAGATACTCCTGACTCGCCGAGAGCTGGTGAAAATTGATAGGTTCAGGTGCTGCCGGCACACCGATTCCACCAAATGCTAGCCCCTACTACTTCGTAAAATGGGCCTCACCTCCGCTGATCTCAGCTTTTGACATCGCATCTCAGCTCTTCTCAGCTTCTCAGCTGTTCTCAGCTCTTCTCAGCCAGAAGCTCTTCTCAGCTCTTCTCAACTCTGATCTCTTCTCAGCCCTTCTCAGCTCTCAGTTCTTGTCAGGCCTCATCTCTTCTCAGCTATTTGCATCCGATCTCAGCTATTCTCGGCTCCTCTCAGCTCTTCTCACCTCTTCTCAGCTGCTCTGAGCTCTTCTCTCCTCCAGAGAGTAAGCTCCACCTCTTGGACGCAAAGAACTCCTTGAAGAGCTAGCGCCCCCAGTGCTGTTTCAGATGTCTGAGCACATCCCATGGTTTGCCACCCGTTCTTGGTGAAACTCTCCATGATGATTTACATTACAATGTTTGCCTGGAAGGACACACTTTTCTTCATGGTTCAATACTCAGTTTTGCCGGTTAAAACTCCATGTTTGCTCGTTAAATCCCGCTTTTGATGGTTCATTCCCAAGTGCTAACGGTTAAATGACAAGCTTTCAATGTTTGTAAAATCCCTCCATTTTCTGAGGGTTAAACCATTATCCTTCTTGGCTATAAGCCACCATTTTTCATGCTTCAAGCGCGATGTTTCATGGTTAAATCGCAGCTTTGGTCACTTTTCAACTTGCCATGGCCCCAGCTTGCGCACCTTGCCCGTCTCGGGTCCAAGTTGGAAGGTACCCACAGTTTCAGTCGTACCTCGGTGGCGATGGTGGTCCAGGAATTGTTTTTGTGGATTACATCATAAGATGAGAGTAGAAAGCGCCAATGTGCGGACATCCACGGAGCTGGTGGATCTCAAATCCAGATCTCATTAGCAGAATTCTGTGCATGGTATGAGGTCTAGACATAGAAATATGATGAAATATGAAACCCTACCCAGGTGAAATGAATGGTCACGTCACTTTCACCGTCAACATATATAGGGAAGGTATGTTTCCAAGATAAGAAAACCAAACTTGTCTGTCTGTTCAAGAACCGCTATACAATTCGCATCGAGTCTAGGACGTCTAGGAGTAGCCTGGAACGCAGCATTGGCTGCATTGGCCAAGATCTTAAATGATGGTTCGAGCTGTAAACTGGTGAATCTATGCATCTATCTAGCTATCTACATGGCCAATTTTTAGATAGCCTGCAAACAATAGCTAGCTAGTGTATATTTCCTTCATGATGTGTATACATGCATGTATATACAAATATATTTACATATGGATACATAGCAAACTACATATTGTTAGTCCTAAACTGCCCATCCCATCCGGTAGCAAAACCAAGCTATGCCATGCCAAATTTCCCTCCAAATCGGATCAGCCGGATGCAGAGCCCGAGCTCCCTGGCACGCTTGCAAGCAGGTGCCCATATTTCCCTCCATGTCAGCCTTGTTGCAGGTCGCCTGTAGGGCCCCGCAACGGTGAGAAAAGCCATGAGGAATTCGGAGATCATGGGGACCTAATCCGCGTTTAATGGTGGTTTTCACAAAGAGCTACCGGAAGATTTAGCCGCAAATTCGCATAGCTATGAGATAGATGACACATTTGGTTCGATGATTTACCTGTAAAACATGGTGATTCTTCATGTCTATATTCAATTACACAAGTGCATATATCACATCGTGAATCCTATGCTCTAATCCCAGTCTGGCGGATCATATATCCTCAGCAGTAGTACTGGTGCTTAGCAGGGAATGAGGGAATGACCTATAATAACCATTAATAATCATCCCATTCCCATCCATTCACCCATTCCCTACTAAGCACCAGTAAGCTTTTTCAGGCTTTGTCATCACTGCTCGTATATTAAAACTGTCATTTGGCTGTTGAGAAACTGCTTCCCATGGCTCCATGCCAACACCTTGGGGGATTTGAACCCCTCGGTCGGTGAATAGGTTGGTGAATTTCTTGATTAGTCCTGGTTTGACAATGTCCATATTTTTCCCATCAGTAGCAAATGGTAGGATGTCTAGGTCTTCAAGGGAACAAAGTGTGGTAATATGTGGCAATATCCTACTGTTATCTAGTATACCCTATGAATCACAGCGGCTGCTTTCCCAGAAAGAACAGTGGGGTGATATCAACCTTGAACCCTACAAACGCTGAAAACAACCATGCAACCCCCAAGTGGCAGTTTGTTTTTGATCAGGAACATCATCTTCCCTAGTTCCAAAAATGTGGGATCGACACATCCACAACACATCCAACGTTTGTGGCTTATGAATCGGTGCCCCTACATTGCAAATTCTCCATCCCTATAGTTAAATCGTTGTGCATCGTTGGTAATTGAATAACCATGTTGCTTGGTCACGTCCTATTTATTCTGGTCAAGTTACCATCTGTTTCACATTTGTGTGTGTGACTTTTCCCATGTTTGTCCCTGTGAAACTTGGCTAAGTCTCATTCCAATTTAAATGCGAATCTTCGTTGGTTAAATGGGTCTGTCTGAAAATGGTATATACCCCCAAATGGTACTTTTAGTAGGCACAATGATGATTAGCTAATGGAGTTAAAGGGACCATGTTTTCAGACAAACGCAAATCATGTTAAAGCCCCATGTTTCTTGGTTAACTCCAATTTCTTCCTGGTCCACTCCCTGCAAGGTGGGGGCCTATGGTTGGCGAAGTTGGTTTACAAGTAGCTAACATTAGCTAACAAGCATCTTATAAGGTAGATATACCCTCTGGTAATCAAACATGGCAATGGAACATCCACCATTGATAGATGATTTTCCCATTAAGACTTCCATTTATAGGGGATTTTCCATTGCTACGATTGATTACCAGAGGGTAACGATAGTGAATGGAATTTGAACACCACATTATAACTACCTCGCCCACCTTGTTAGTTAAATCTCAACTATTGCTTGGTTAAATCACGTTTTTTTTTTCTGGTCAATTCGTTGGTGAAATCGCAACTGTTCCAGGTAGGCTATAGGACACCCGTAAATCCCCTGGTTAATCGCCATTCTAGATAGGTTTGTCTGAAATTTAATGGGGGACCAAAAAAAAAGCAAGCTACAACATCTGGTTATATATCCAACTAGATTTATGTCTATAGTACTATCCCCACTACATCCCGGTTGCTATATTATCCCATGAAAACCACCCATGAATCATAATTTTCCGTATTCAATTGTCCATGTTGGTTACTGCATCATACTCATCATATCCCATTGTATTGCATGGTGTACGTATGTATACATTTATATATCCCTATGGATCCAAACACTGTCTGAGAAGGTACGGCTAACCCCCTAAATCATACCCCAGTCGTACATCCTAAGAAGGTATTTGGATCCATAGGGATAGATAAATGAAAACCATAGTAAACCACCAATAATCCCACTAGATTATGATTTACCAGTACCATCTGGTTATGACTAACATAGCCATGGAATAAATAGCTGGCAAATTTTGGATGATTTTCCCAGCTAGAAACCTGTGAATAGAATCATTCCATGATATCCCATTGACATTCCCCTTTTCCCTGTGAAAAAAAAATAGTGTTTTCAGACTCGGCACCGTGAAGTCTCGGTCGTAAGAAGGATCCACCTTGGCAGCGGTGAAAAATGACATCCCAAGTTAGGCAATGTTTGTGGGATATGATAAATTCTACATTTACAGTACCTATGAAAAATGGAAGTTTTAATGGGACATGTATCTACAAACAATGATTTATATGCGATTAACGGGGATACATACATATATGTATAGATGTATGGGATCTAAGCATCAACAACAGGAATCCAATAGGATTTCAAACAGGCTGGTGCTGCAAATCTTTAGCTAAGTTGGTGCAAATAACTCCAATTTCACTTGGGTTTGTGGTAGGTATATCGAACAACGGCAGTAACATTGACCAACTAGAGGGATATAGACGGATGTAAAAATAGATATCGATAGATAGATAGATGCATGGGATCTATCTACCCATTATAGATGAATATGTAACTACATGCACTGTATAGATTTATAGATGTATATACAGTGTACTGCAAATATCCAGAGCCAAGAAACATGAGATGGGACTCCAAAAATTGGAGGGCTTACACCCAATTTATCGCTATTTCTAAGGGGAACACATGAGGATTTACCGGTGGATTTCGGCATAGATTTAGGTACAAACCCAGTGGGGTAGAACGCACTTCCGGGACAAACAATGACAACTTCAGCTACCACTGGGCGGTTTCAAAGTTCTGAGAGATTCTGGCCAAAGAGGGTCCAAATGTGCAGCTACATCCTACCAGATGCAGTACTTAACATAACTCAATCATTGTCAGTATCAACAGGAAAATCAGGTGTCAAAACCATACTTTGCGGGTTCCCAATGTTGTCACTAGGTTTCATGCATATGTGTATTATATATTATATATGGCAATTACAACTCAGCCAACTGCTACAAGTAATGGTGTATGATTATATAATATCATAAATATACATATATATATATATACATATATTACATTACTACAAGGTTCTGCTTCTGGTTTCACGAAAGCCTCGGAGCCGCTCGGCTGGCGTTGGCTACACCCAAACAAGGGCGCTAGGCTTCCCACAATAGAGCAAGCTTTACTGGAAGTCGTCCCGCCGTGCGCCAACTGGCGGCGAAAAGCGGAGGTTTGGCGTCGTGCTTCAAAGGGGAATTCACCATCACCAAAATCCAATGATCATCACGAAAACATCTGGGTAATGCGGATAGAAAGACACCTTCATGGCCATTGTCATCAGTGCTTGATAGTCTTTCCATGAAATCAGCAACTTTGGGGGAGAAAACCATACCAACTCGCAGTGAGCGATTCCACCCACCAGTGATACCCACTTCATCATTTCTTTTTTTGAGCTCGTAGTGAGGTCTGAAAATACTTCAGCCGGAAAGCTTTGATCATTTTGATCCATTTCAGCCTGAAACTACGGTACCCAAGTTGGATGCTTGCAGTGATCATTATTTTCCCTGTTGAAAGTGGCACGTTCACGTTGGGGACTGTCAGGCCGGTGGTTTGCAATTTGGACAGTACATCACAAATTATGTGAGTCAAAAAAGATACCTCTACCAGTATCCCTAATCTGACATGATGCTACAAATCGGTTGGTTGATCAGTTACGATCATCTTTATACAATAAGCCAGGTAGCAAAACACTCATGCAACATGATCAACTAGCAAATGGAGGTTTCCTAAAATAGGGGTACCCCCAAATCATCCATTTATAGATGGATTTTCCATGAAATAAACCATCCAGCTATTTGGGTACCTCCATTTTAGGAAACCCACAAATCAAGTGGTGTAAAAGACCACCTCTTTCCCGGTTCGAACCGGGAAAGGCATGAACGGCTTAGGGGCGAAAGTTGGTCTCGTGCCATGCGCATCTGGTGTAGATGTGGCAAGCAATGGATATGGGTTTCAAATCACCAGTGCAAATGAATAGATAAATCATCAATTCAATAAGCCAATCATGGTCATGTGGGCAGTGGCTCCAAAGAACACTCGACCCCTTATCTTGAGTCTATCATCCTAAACTTCCATTAAAAAACCACATTGGTTGCCAAAACTAGTTGTCAAAGCCAGTGTTTGCTATTAGCTCTTTATGCAATGGTGCAAACACACCATTCAAACACACCATTGAAAATAAAGGTTGATCCCTTTTTGTTCCTCAACGGAGAACACCTGTATAGATAGATAGATAGACAGATAGATAGATATATATGTATATGTATCGATGGGCGTTATGCACTTTACGCTCCTCAAGCACATTATAGGTCGAGTTGCAAGTAGTGGCTGCAAATACAAAGTTCGATCCGTGGAGCACCCTGCTTATCTCCCGGGAGCATCTCTCAACAACAGTTCTGCAGTGCCGGGGTGTAATGGCCTCAATCTCGGCTAGCCTGGGGTCAATAATTGCCTCGTCGCGCCCTTCAACCCAGCTTCTGACATCTGCAGCGATCTTGGGGCACAGTAATATACCGCAACCCATTGACACTTTCCCCTCGGAGTCGATTGCTTGACAACATGTAGTAGTGATCCCGAGCATACCTGTGGTCGCCATAGGATTGGGTCTTTCCACTAGATATCTTTGACCCAAAACTAGAAATAGACAAAACTACCCCAGAGTGGGAAACCCGCATTATATAGAGTAACACATACTATGTATAATTAATATATAATATATATATATATATATATTCTGCCCCAAAAGCCTAAGGTTCCACTCAATCAATCATGTGTTATAAACAAAGCGATTGACACTAGGGCAAATTCTAAAGATGGCCAATCAGAATGTGGAACTGGCCCTCAAATTGTAAACAAATGGTCATGTTTCTGGTCATGTTTATGATAAATTAAATTAATGGGACAGAAGTTACCCTCTGGTAAACTAACATAGCTATTGAAAATGGCCATTTATAGTGGATGTTCCCATTAAAAATGGTGATTTTCCATAGTTATGTTAGTTCACCAGAGGGTAGATATCACGCCATCAAGAAGATCCCAGCTATGCGTGGCCGCCAAACTCCGCAAGGCCTCAATGAGCCGCAGCCACTTGATAATCTCTGATAATCAACAATGACAATAGAAGAAATCCGTTATAAATAGAGGTTTTAATGAGAACATTGCCCTTAAATGGTCGATTTTCCATTGACGAGTTTGATTGCAAGAGAGTAACTTGGAGGATCATCCCAGGAATCGTAAGAGGTTGATAACATTTGATAACATTTGATAATCAAACAACCCTATATATCTGGGTAAATTATAATAATTCACTAATTTGAATTAAGGCCATTTGGGGATGATTCCCTATACTAACCATATATTCCAGTGCGGTCACAGTGAGGTCGTTATAATTTACCCTTTTCCGCTCATCGGAAGGTCCCAAGCCTAATGATGGGTGGAACTCAACTCAAATTAATTAAAGTCCATCAAGCCGACGACGATGGGAAAGACAACGGACGTTGTCGGAGTTTGTGCCAGGTTCTTACTTCTTTGGTTGCTTTGTGTGTTTGTTTCGTTCTTTCTGCCCAAGTTTCGGGGATCTCCTTGCTAACCTGTGTCCATAGCTCCAGGTCAGGTTCAAAAGGCAACAATGGCATGGCAGCAAAGGCTGGTCCCTTATGAATGGACAGGTAATCATGCAGGCAAGCTAATACTTCCTGTTGGCAAGGAAACTGAGGACGTAGCTTGAAACCGCTAGAAAAAATAGCAGCTCCCTGAAGGTACATAGAGTTAACCAGACCCCGATCCACCTGCGGAAAAATTGGGGAATCCTGGAGGTCCTGCAGCTGTTTGCACAAAATGGAAAAGGCATTCGCAGTCTCGCTAAGTTTAATGTCAAAGGCAGTCAGCTCAGCTTGTGACTTGAATGGAATGAGTCTTTCAACTCCTCCTTGTCCAATACGTTTAAGGGGCAAGATCAAACGGTTATCTGTCATGAAAGAAAGAACAAGTTCAATCCATGTAACTCCAGCGTCATGATATTTGCAAAAAGGAGGCTCTTGAGGCCAACGAAGCTTCCGAGTCCATTGCAAAAGGCGCTGAGCAATGGTGTAGCCCCATGTGCAAGCTCTGAGCCGCATCATTTGGCTCGGCTGTTGGACCCAACAACTGGTTACNCCGAGTCCATTGCAAAAGGCGCTGAGCAATGGTGTAGCCCCATGTGCAAGCTCTGAGCCGCATCATTTGGCTCGGCTGTTGGACCCAACAACTGGTTACTGAGTACCCAACCATGTCCTGCATAATGTCATACCGTGAAGGACCTTTGTTATCAGGCACCTTGCCTTGGTTTTCGGTCTTGGCAATGGCCCTAAGTTCAGCATGTCGTTTCCGTGTAGCCAGAAAAAACTTATACAAACGCTCCAAATGATACTTCTGCAGTTGCAACTCCGCATGTTGGTGTTGAATATCGCGCACCAGTGGCATCTGTAGCATACGATTAGCCGTAATGGCTGCATCATTCGCCTTCTTATTGCCGAGGCGGTCATAAAGAGTAAGCCAGGACACGTTCTGGTCAAGCTCAGAATGAGCCTTGACTTTGAGAAAACTGCGATGACCTACATGAATAACCTGCCACAAACGAAAAACGATGTCCACATCTTCCACACTCACAAAATCTGCAGCTGCCGCAGCACTCTGACAGGTTTGTATGGCAGACAAANTGAATAACCTGCCACAAACGAAAAACGATGTCCACATCTTCCACACTCACAAAATCTGCAGCTGCCGCAGCACTCTGACAGGTTTGTATGGCAGACAAAGTAACTGCTGAATCAGTATGGATAACCGTATTGTAAAAGCGTTCGCAAATATAAACGACAGCAAGAAGTTCAGACCTATGAATACGTTGTTCCCCAGGAGTCCTAGAAATCATGATGGTGTGGAGGGTAGCTGGCATGAGTCCAGAACTGGCAAAGGTCTGGGCTGCCTGTTGTCTTTCTGCAGGCGTATGAGAAAGGTCTAACACCACAGCAAAAGACGCATATCTAGTTGTGGGAGAACTTGCATGCAAAGCCGAACCATCTGTATAAAACCTAAGCTGGTGCCCCATCATGTCCATGTTTTGAAGTGCACGAAACAGGTGACTTGAAATGTCAGGAACCGTCTGACGCCAGTGACACAGCTGCGTCCAAGAGGAGGACAAATCTGTGTGGATGACAGGGAGCTCATGCCATTCCGCTCCAAAGTCTTGCAACCACTGGAGAGTATCTACAAAAGGTTGTCTAACNCCAAGAGGAGGACAAATCTGTGTGGATGACAGGGAGCTCATGCCATTCCGCTCCAAAGTCTTGCAACCACTGGAGAGTATCTACAAAAGGTTGTCTAACGTCTGCAAGAAGGCTGCATTCAAATACCCTATGGTATCGCGTGTCTGGCTGAGAACAAGCAGGGCAATTGGGGTTAATGTCAGAAACCGCCTGCTGTGTGGCAGTTTGGTAGGCAGCTCCAATTTCACTGAGCAAAGCTTTTTGATCACCTACTGGGAATTTACGGAGCACAGCCACTGTGTCCACCTGGTTGATGGGAGGCAAACCTTTTAAGGCTTTACGATCAGTGAACCGTCCTAACAAGTCTTGTAGCCATGCTGTACGCAGCAGCCGCTTCCATGTTTGTGCACTGGTGTGTGTGATATGGTNGACCACCCCAGGCGTCCCATATAGTACTTCAGGCATGCTGCAGGTCCCTTACAGGCATGAGGGATACCCTGACTGATGGCAGCTACTTGAAGGAATTGCTGGGCCTGAGTGGAAGTACACCTAAGCAGGAATCGCCTGGCCATGAGCAGTGCAGTCTGGATGACGTAGAGCTCAGGGTCTATCATGCCAGGGGTGCAGGCGAGAGTTACCGCTGAATTCCTACTAACAGAGTGACCAAACAAGGCTTCGGTGACCTGAGTTCGGAGAGCATCAGTGTGTTTTTTCCCCAAAGGCAAAAGCTCAACCGCAAACAAGGCTTGTGGAAAGATACCCATGTTGATCAACAATGTCTTACTCTTGATGTCATGTGGCATGTCCTGTAGCCGCTTCAGACGACGTTGTGCCTCGGACAGACGGTCAAGAAACCTACCCAATCGAGGGGGGCCGTGGTAGGTGTGTTGCGCTCCGAGATCCATGACATGCAAGAGGCTGTTCAGCTGATCTTCACCCACCAAGGGGCCAAGGGCTCTTTTGAGTGGAGGGATTTGATCCGCTGCCGTCGCCCATATCCAACTCTTCTGCCAATCGATGGTCATGGTGAACATACGGACCCACTGGGAGGTGTCCCGGAGAACGGGGCTGTGGAGTCTGGCATTCGGGACTTGCCAGCCCCAATTATCTGCATAAGCCCGCAACACCGCCGCTGGGCTGTTAGCGGTTACAAGGCTGGCCCATCCGCAGCTAATGACCAACATAGCAAGAACACTGGTAGGGTCCCCTTCCGGGCAACCTCTACTGGTGGTCATGACTGGTCCAACATCAGAACCAACAACCCAGGATCTGGTGACTGCTTGAAGTGAAGAAAACCACTGTGTGACGAAAGCCGGTGGGATACCTATCTGCAGCAGGGCTTTGCGGAGATTATCTCTGTCAATGGTATTAAAGCACTTCAAAAGGTCCAACGATAGGCCGGAGCAAGATTCGGATGTCTGATGTGCCCACTCTAATGCCCATTGGTGCATGTAACTCGCATCTAATGGGCCTGCGCCCGGCAGGAAACCTGTTATGGCTGGAGGCATCTTGGTGGCAATACATCGAATGATGTGGCGGCATTGGATTCTACTCCACAACCTGTAGATTTGGGCCATTACGGAGATGGGACGAATCTGTCCTGCAGAGAGAAGCCCTTGCTTTTTGGGGATGGGGTGTGTTTTTGTCCACATCAACCACCCTGGGAAACCGTTGTTGTATTGGGAGGTGACATGGATGAGTTCAGTGATGGCACAATCAGGCAGTACTTTCAGCTCACGTGCTCCGATTGCATCTACGCCTCTAGCACTATGGGGCTTGAGTGTGCGGATAGCTTCTTTCCATTGTTCTAGTGAATGGGGGCATGGCGGAATGTCAAAACGAGGCATATGGTGTAGCAAACGGTCTACCTGATCACTTGGCAACTGGTCCTCACTCTTGGTCCAAAACGGAAGCCAGTACTGTTGCAGATCGTGGAAGATGGCATCAGGGCGGCAAAGTACCTGAGTTTGAACAATGGCAGCTTGTTCAGGCCATTCGATCGCTCTGGCAGGACTGAGCAGCAAACTGTGCTTTGTAATGGATTGGACCCGACAGGGCACATGTTCCACCCAAACCTGTTCGACTTTGGAAAATTTGTCACATTCGTCTGCAAAGGCTAGCAGCATCTGTCCCTGGGGGACCAGGATCGCATCCCGCTGTTCAACTCTTTCAAGTTGTGTGAGTGGAGTTTGAAAAGCATCTTTCATTTGTCCAAATGCATTTTTGTGACCGCCGGCTTGAGCATCCAACTTTCGACGGTATTGAACCTTCCGCATCCAAACTTGGTGGTCTTGATTCAACGCTATGGTAGTTTCATGCCTGACCAGTTGATACAAAGTAAAAGCCAAATCATATGAAGGGATGTGCCAGGGCAAAGGGCCAATTTCAGGGTGGAGTTGGGCCCACTTTATAAAATTACTTCTAAACGCCTGGCATCGCAGGGCGGCATGCCATTCCTGCAAGATGATCTGCTTATGCTTTTGTTCGCTAGAATTTTTCTTTAATGCCCTACAAATTGAGTCAAGTCTTCGTACCTGTTTGACCTTTTTCAGGGTTGCGAAAGATCTGATCTCTAAATGTGGTGCGTAGTCACCTGTCCTAGCGACTTTGGTCAGTGTCTGGATGGGAGAATATTTCACCTGTCTATCCTGGCATCGCCCCCTAAAATGCTTGGGGAGACCCTGCGTTTGTGACATTGGGATGCTTTCATTCTCCAGCTGGGTCAAGCGCACTGCGCGGTCCAGTGCTGCTTCGAGTTTCTGTCCCCAGGCTTCGATGGTGTCAGGCCTCCCATGCTTGGCAGCTATCTGGTCGTAAGCTGACTGCAAGTGTTCTGACTTGAGGGGAAGATCGAGGAATGTTTTTGGCATGGGGTATCTAGCCACCATTATTGGCTGGTGGGGCACCATCAGCTCAAATGTGGCAACAAGATGGGTGTCAAAAAGTTGTTCCTTCAAAACTTCGACCTTAGTGACAAAAGGGATCAAGTCGGGAGAGAGTATGGCACTATCTATGGTGGTGGCACCCCTGCAGGTGGGTGGCATCTCTATGCCGTACAGTTTTTGGTGAATTGTCGGAAGGTCTAGATATCCTTGCTGCTTAAGGAGGTTACTGCCTGCCAGGTCAAAAGGGTTACAATTGAAGTCGCCCAAGATAATGGTAGGCAGCTCGAACATTTCCGCCGCCTGGGTGGCAGATTCCAACAACTGATTATTAAAAGCTGCAGAGCCCTGATGGTTGGTGGGGACCCCATAGAGTACCAAAAACTGAACTTCAAATCGGCCAAGGTCAACTATAGTATGCAACATCCGGCTGGATGCCACTGCAATATCCGGCAGAGTGTTGATAGCTGATCTGGACGGGAAGTGGGTCATGAGAGCGACCCCTGCTGCTTTGCCCCTATATGACATCTCTCCATCTGAGCGAGGTCTATGCGGAGGCACTGGCTGTGACCAGTGTACTCTCTTGTAGTGGGTGTGAATGTGTCTGGTGAATTGTTTCTGTGCTGGCTCTGTTGCGGACGTTTCCGCTGCGGCAATGATATCAAGTGCATATTTTTCCCTCAACTGTGCATAGACTCCAGGCTTGGAAACTATGCTTGTTGGGTTGGTTGTGGCTATACGGACTTTGTTGGGACCCGGGTGGTCCGCTTCGCCCACTCTGGTGGCCTCAAACCTTGATGTCCAAAGCTGTAGACTGGGCACTGGTGTCTGTACATGGCAAAACGGGTTGCAAAGAGGATTCTGGGTGCTTGGGTGACACCATTCTGCATTTGTCTGGTGGCTGAGGGTCAATATCCAGAACCTTTTGCAAAGAAAAGTGTGGCTAACAGCGTGCAAGGTTTCTTGTACAATATCTATACATACACGTCTGCGCCTGAGAGCTGTCCGCATGTGTCCTATGTATAGTGCGTTGGCAGTAAACAAGGGCAGGCTGTTACTCAAAGAGGTGAATGTCCAGAAACAAAGAAGATTGGCAATACGAGGATGAAGTAGCACTTGGTTTGGATAAGGTTGTGTCAAGAAAACAAAATGATTTGAAACATATTCTGCGGCAGGCTTCAGTACAATTCGCCTAGTATGCAACTGGCAAGGACAATGCGATACAAGCAGCTGGACATATGGTCGGGATGACATTGCTTTCCGGTCCTCTATTGGCTGTGGATAAAGAATGTACAAAAAAGTCACACTGCCAAGGTGGGGAAAGGGGTTAATCAACTGTACCGTGAAAACCCAAACTAGGCAATCAAGTGTCCTCCCTGTAGGTGCCAGAGGGAATTGGCAATTGGCAAGGAAAAGAATCCTCTGTACAAATTTGCAATGGTCGTGGTGTACGTATGCTGCTGGCCCTAGGTATTTGGGTACTTTCGCGTTCGGCAGAAATCGAATGCAGTCATCAACCTCAAGTAAACAGGATTCTAAAGAAAAGAACAGCAACGATCGGTAGGAAACAAAGGAGTGCAAAGCAAAAGGACTCATCCTCCAGCCTAGCATGTGCAGCAACTTCAGGCGTGGCTTCTGCATGATGTACTCCGCACAAACAAAAGGGCTGCATGGATTGACGAAAAATATTCGGCACACTCGCAGCGAAGGAAAAAGATACACCCTGCTTTGGGAGCAGGGGGCACGACTTACATCTACTCCTACGGAAAGGCCTAATATAATTGGAGTCCCTTTGGAAGTAAACAGAAAACAGCAAGAGCAACTGAAGCCCTCATGCACAGGGTCACCAAGAACTTTGTGGTCGAACTTGAACTCTTCCCAAAGGCCTGTCAGGTGAAGAAATGGAAAAGGAAAACAGTAGGCCAGGCAGGCAGTGCCATGGGCCGTTCCTACCTCAATGCTTCTGTTGGCAGACTCTGTACAATCGTGTGGGCACTTGGATGCAGCAAAAGCCCTGTCAGGCGTAGGTCGTTGGCAAGAAAAATTGCGGGATCCTAGGGAGAAAGGCGGTACACTATGCAAACACATTTGAGCAAGAAGAACTTCTGTAACATCAGTACCACAATGGGTCCCCAGTATACCTCGCCACACATTTGCCGCTCGGACAAATCGCTGTACAAGATTGTGTCTGGACCATGGGTGACAGAGCTTAGTCCACAAAGGAAGACCTGAATGGACTTGCAACTGTTTACAAAAAGATTTCTCCTCATTGCAACCAGTACATCTGAAAGGTTGATGGAATGACTGTGCATACAAGTCAGCAAAATTCCAACTGAGGCGTATCGGAGGAGGGAAGGCTACGCACGGTGACTTCACCTCTATACTGCATGTTGGCCCAATTGGCCCATCATGGCCTGCAAAATGACACTCCACATCAGCAGCTTCCGATTCCATGTTGGGAACATGGGTGTGGCAATGGAAATGGCAAAAAGTGGAAACGTCGGCCATGGTCGTGGTGGCAAATCATGCATGTCTACTGGTCGATGTGATTGGGGCAAATTCCCAAAAGCCATACACCGGCACAAGACTAACCAACTAAACATCAAAAGCCAGAACATCTTCGGTAGTCTGGACAAATTAAAGCATGCATTGGTCTGGGCACGGGTTTGTCACAGCATGGCATCGTTTGTTCCATCGTCAGACTTACGCTTGTGAGAAATGAAGAGGTTCTTCAAATCTCTGAACTGCTGTTCCATGGCCTGCGAGTGACTCTTCATTGTGTTCATCAGATTGGCGTCCAATTCCTGCTGGATCTGCTTCATGCCATATTGGACCTTTTGGAATTCCTCTTGTTCTCGTTGTTTGGCTATTTCAAATTCCTGGCGGACTGCGATGGTGTGTTCTTCATGCGTCTTGGTCAATGCTTCCAGATCAGTCCGAAGGGCTGCGATCTTCTCATCCTGAGCAGAAAACTTGGCCTCCAATGGTCCCTCCAGTGATCTTGCTGGCAAAGAGGTGGATGGAGCTTGTGATGGCCTGTACTTCGACCAAGGGTCTGTCATCGGTGTCCAAGTGTCATGGTGATCGGATGTCTTCGACTGTGGTGGTCCTCGTGGTCCCACAATGAGGCGGTTCTTTTGGTTGTCTCGCTCTGGCATCAAACGGATGAGGAGAACTGTGGTGTTGAACATGTGGATGCGGTCTGGTGGAGGGTCAGCCGCCTTGACAATCCATGTGGTTGGCCCCAAGGTACGGAAGGGACGGCAGCGCCACTGACTGGCCTCAGCCCATTCTGTAAGCATCTGATGGCTGGTCCCAAAGGGGAGATTTTCAATCTTGTATGCCTGTTCATTCTGGAATTGCTGCGGAATGGCAATCTGTGGATGTATGGTTTTCCATGCTTGCTCAAAACCAGCCAAAGTATATCGCAAACCAAGTGCAGAGTTCTTACCCCTTACCACCCCCAAGCTTTCAGTGGTCTGTGCACTAAGGGCAATGGTGTGCGCCCAGTCTCCTTTTGTCCAGAGAATCCGGAAGTCATTGGAAGGCTTGCCATTCTGCTGTTTGGGTGTGAAAAAAAGTTTGTTATAGCCACTATTAGTCAGGAGCTTGTGAAAGGCAGTGGCTTCAACTGTTGCATGGATCTGAATGGTCGTCGCCTCTTTTGGGCTTGCACTGGAACGTCCGTTGCGGAGCGATCTGCCCCACATTGCCTGAACATGGGAATCAGTGTTTTCGGACTGCAAAATCCTGCGGATGAAAGACATGGTCGATGATGTCGCCTCAAGCCATTGCGCCTATGCCATTGCAACCTTGCGCTGCTTCGAACGGCCCGGTGGTCGCCCCTGACTTCACTGCGTAGCTCTCCTTTGCCAGTGCTTTGTCTTCGTCAGAGAGGCCAAGGTTCCATTCCAAAGACCTGCAAGACGCAAGGAGTGCCGTCAGTTTCTTGTAGGCATTGATGTAGTTGATCCTTGCCGCCCTGGCATCATCCTCTGAGCACTTCAGGGTTTTTGGGTCGATCGGCCTGCCGTTGGCAGCGCTCTCATAGTCGCCGGCCTCCCAGATCATCCTTGCAGCCTCGTTGACCTCCTCCAAGGCGGCGCAAATCTGGCATGCGACGGTCCTCGCTGAATGCTCCATGTCCACCGCCGCCCTTTCCCTCTTCATTGCTGCTGTCATGAACAAGCTCTTCAGATTTCCGGCAAGTACCGAAATGTCAATCTCATTGAGGTAGATGCGACTGTCGATCCCAGCGATGTCCATACCAAGGTGCTTCATGTACCTCTCTTTCAAGGCGTCCAAGTCGGTGACCACCTTCAAGCCACGATGAAATCCTCCGATGGAGTGTGCCACTGAAGGCCCTGAATTCGCGAGTATGTCCAGCAAGTCTCCTCTCGCAGGCCCAGCCGCCATCAACAAAATGGTCAACGAGGACATATCTTGGCCGGTGCGATTGATGCCTCCGCTGGCAGCCTTCATCTGGTAGGAGATATACTCAGCTGGCAGAGCCTGTTCCAGCATGGACACTTGCTCGTCACTCAGGGGTAAAAAGACGCCTGCCTTGTACAGCGTGTTGAAGACTTGGGTCATGATCTCAATGTTCATCCAAGACGGCTTCCCCCTTCTCTCACTTGCCCGCGGCGGCTGCACGAGAAACAACATGTGCCTCAATGGCATTCCACTTCTCTCCGCTGAGTGGCCTGCACTTTGCACATCCCAGATGGCAGTGGTCAGATCCTCATGGTACTCGACAGCAAATGACCGCAGCGCCTGGATGTATGACACCTTTCTCACAGGGTTTGTCTCGGCAGCGACCGTGGCTTGCAGCTTCATGATGACATTGATCGCGTCCTCTGAGAATGCACAAAGGGCCTGTGCAAACTGGCTGGAGAAATGCAAATTGGTGGGGATCTGAGCGAGCTCTTTCGCACCAAACGATGTGCCCACTTGATAAGACTTGGGCACGGCATCCAACAGTCGCATGAGCGGCGCAATGTTGGAGTAATGGACAAGGCCCTCCAAGGCTGATGCCTCTGACCCACCATCTGACGCTGCGTCGGCCCGCATCGCATTGGTCTCGCCGTAGGTCTTGGGGATGGAGTAGTCTGAGCTCATGTTGCCAGTCAAGGCAATGCTCTCCAGTGCCTTCTCTGCGTCTAACCTGGTCTGGGCTCGCTCTGCAACAAATCCAGCCATGGACTCCTGCAATGCCCCTGTGGCAATTGAGATCGCAGAGCTTGTTGCAATCTGGCCCAAGCCAAAAGGCGTCATGGATGCCGCCTGCGCGCTGCTCTGAGGTACTGGGCTCCTTCCTGGATGGCCTAGCCCCAACATGGACTGACCTCCAAACCCACCAGCCATGGCTGCCGCATTCTCATTCTGTGGGATCCCAGAGCATCCCGCAGCGTCAAATGCGATGCTCGGCGCAGGAGCTCCAAACATGAACGTAGGCAGTTGAGCTGTTGGCTTCACATGTGGATGGAAAGAGGCTGCCGAACCACACCCACCAACCATCACATTCTGGCTGAATCCTCTGGTGTGGTGTTGCCCATGCATGGGTCCTCCTGTGTCACCAGTCATTCCGAAACCGAACTGTGTCTCAAGCCCTGCTACATTGGAGCCGTGATGACTCCGGCTGCCGCTGCTGGCCCCCGCAGTGCTATGGCTTCTCACGCCATTTTCGAGCCTGTTCAGTGCATCGATGAACTGAGCTTTCAATGACATTGTATCCGCTGCGCTGCAACCCGCCATGGATGACTCCAGCAGCACACCGTAATAGCGCACAAGGTCCGCTCGGCTGATCGCCTGGGACAAATAGTTCATGATGGCCTCTGACAGCAGCTTGCCTGAAGCGTCATCTGGCACCAGCTTGGCAAAGTTGTGAATGAGCTTTGGCGATACCGTGCCACCTACCTGCTCAATGATGCTGTCCAGTGCCTGCCGACTCATGCCACGCACCGTGGG
The DNA here is from genome assembly GCA_003297045.1 of Symbiodinium sp. clade C Y103. Taxonomy (NCBI): domain Eukaryota; class Dinophyceae; order Suessiales; family Symbiodiniaceae; genus Cladocopium; species Cladocopium sp. clade C. The sequence goes on along the minus strand of BGPT01000798.1, from coordinate 158,137 downwards.
CTGCTGGTGCGCGTGCTGCGCAAACACACTGGGCGACCCGGCTTGGAGTGCTGGAGCGCCAAAGCCCATGCCCATTGTTGGGCCTGGAAGTGCACTGACCGCCCCAAAATCAGTGAGTGCGAGGCGTTGGCTCTTTGGTCATGGGCCTGGGCATTCCATGAGCCACCGACCATGTGGCTGCTAATCGCTGGCATTGCGTTGCTGCCTCTCTTCATCGATGGTGATCCTAGGCCTCTTGGCTGCACTGCCCCGGACGTCCCTGTCTGGATGGGGCAGTCCATAGAGTGATAGAAGGGCTGAGATTCCAGTATACCCCCCTGACTCCATCTCCAGGAGGAGGACCGGCAGCTTGGTCTCATAGGGACTGAGCTTTGCCTTCACAGATGCTTGGCCAGTGAAGGACTCATCCACTAATGAGTTCAGCCTCATCAGGAAGTTCTTCGGCATGTTGCCTGAGAACCTGTGGCGCTCCAGGAAGAACTCTCGAGGCAGCTGCTTATGGGCCAATAGCCCATAGCAATGCTTGAAGATGCGTGTCTTGTCTGCAGCTGACAGCTTCTCCACTGCATTGATTGCTCCGGCGGCCAGCGTCTTCATCAGCGCTCTGGGGTCTTCCGTATTTGCTACGTCCATACTCTCCAGTCCTGTGCTTAGAAGCTCTGGCGCCTTCATCAGCACAAACTCGCGGCTTTCCCGTGATGTGCCAGGGGCCACCTCTGCCTCTCCCTCGTCATGATGAGTCCTTGCGTCACGTACCTTATCCTGTCCTCTGCAAGTAGCTGTCCCACTTCCAATTACACCGCGTACCTGGCAGTGTTGACGCTAAAAGTTCTAGAATTTTGATGTCCAAACATCGACTTGGCAGTATCCAAACTCGATGCAGCTGTTACTTCACGTTATAATTTACCTAGATATATCTATGATAAAATTGACATTCCAAGTTGATACCAATTATGATCCCAATGGGCGCTGGTGAACTCTGATCATCATGGATCATCTCAACATATTCGAGCGAAGCTCTGGCAACCATTGACAAACAAACAGGGCAATTGCCCATTCTTCATGACATCATGAGCAAGAATCAAAAACATAATATATATATATATATGTATATTCTATATATATATATATATGTATATTCTATATATATATTCTATATATATATATATTCTATATATATATATATTCTATATATATATATGTATACATGTAAATATATATATATAATTGTTCATGATTTTCCAGTACCAACTTGAATGATCAGATTGGGAAGCATTTATGAATCACCACAAATCATGGGGGGGTTCTCGGACCCCCAAAACATCTTTTGATCTTCTCATGGCTCTGACCCCCGGGCGGTCCTCTTGACGAGAAGGAAACTGTGAAAGCAGATCCAACGCGAGTTGAACGACATCAGAAGCGTCGTCCTTCGATGGGTATGGATTGATGGGTATCTCATCATGGGTATATGTACCCTCTGGTTATTTAACATCGCCACGGAAAACCACCATCTTTAATAGGTAAATCACCACAAATCATCTATAAATGTGTCATGGCTTCCATGGTTATGTTAAATATATAACAAGAGGGTAGATCTAGTGGATTATGATGAGTATACCATGGGAATATGATCATCATCTCCAATCTCAGACATCTTCACTCATTCCCAACCAGACTGGATCACAAGCAGGTTGACTGGATCACAACCAGATTGACTGCATCACTGGGAAAGTTAGCTATTCGCTACCAATGTGGCGGGCTGGAAATTGACCTCCAAGCTTGGAATAGCAGCAATGCCATTTTGATTGATATTTCCGCAACTTGTAACAATCCCAACATAACCGCTGTAAGTAGTCTAACTATATAGTGGTTTCCTAAAATGGGGGTACCCAAAAATGGATGGTTTATAATGGAAAATCCTATTAAAATAGATGATTTGGGGGTACCCCTATTTTAGGACACCTCCATATACAACCTCTAAATATAACAACCACTTGAAAGAAATGGGGCAGCCACAAAGACCAGGCCTGGAGGCAAAGAAGGTAGGCTCCTTGGAAATCCTGCTGCTTCCCAATGGACTTCAAGGCAGCGAGTCGGATCGAAGAGTCCTTGTCCTGCAACGACGCGCCCCGTAGGCCCATGGGATCCCATGAGATCTCATGAGTGGTGGCTCGTGATCAGCCACCTACCCTCTGGGAATTTAACATAGCTATTGAAAATGGCCCATTTATAGTGGATTTACCTGTGGATTTTTTTTCAATAGCTATGTTAAATTACCAGAGGGTAACCACCATAAACCCTATAGTTAAGCTACGGAAAACCGTCAATTGAAGTTCAAGATGGATGAAGAAAATCTCATCGGTTCGCAGACTTGACCATTTATCATCCCATTGATGGCCAGGCAGGGGCAGGGGGCAAGGAGTGGGTTTGACTTTGGAAACACATCTTGCTGTATAGAGATCCCAACATGGGCATCAGTTATAGTAGTAAATGTTGTTGATGAAAACCTAGTGATGTTTGGAATGTTTGCGCGTAAATTGGTGAACACGATTGCCACTGGCGTTATTGGTGGATATAACAGGGATACATTGGATATGTATGTACAAGTATGTATAAGTATGTATATATATATATATGCATTATATGTATATATATGATATACACATACATATGGGAGTTGGTCAAAATCAAGGTATCTGTGGCAGCTTCAATCGCCGATTAACCGCGAACCAATCGCGGATATCATCCACATTATTTGAAAATTGAATTTCCTGTATCCGGTTTGTTAGACTTTGATAGACTTTGAACTTTGTTGCTCTCACTCTTCTTTGTATCGGCTATTAACTATTGAACACAGTTGCCGGACAAGCTCGCATAGAAGTCTGAAAACAAAATATCCTGCCATATCATTTTGATTTCTATTCTTACAATAGTTGACTCTCATACAGCACATGTTTGTCTCAATCGCGATGCAGGGTTTTATAATCGTGGATGTTAAAACATAAATGCCTTTTCATAATTCTTAGACTTGCATTTGGGAGCGGCTCCCATATATCATTTCATGATCTACCAACATGAAATGGTTGGCCCTTTTTGGGATACCTACCCCAATCCTAACCATCATTTCAAATGTGACGTTGCGACGCGAGGTCGTGATGAAATTAAACCAGATGCTTGATTAGTTGCCATATACTCAACCCCATTTATTCCAATCTTGGATGGTGAACGAAATTTACAATAAACTTCATATGTGGTGATTAGTGGTTCATAATGGCTAATCATGCTTACATGAATCTACTATCGGGGTGCAGTGGGGGCTGTGTTTTCCCTTTAACCACTCTTTAAAAACGCCAGGTTGCGGAAAAGCAAAACACCAGGTTGCGTGGACCCTATTCAATCCCAGAGGATGGCAAATCATAATCATTACTCGACTATTGTTGCATAATGCTTGCTGTTTGATGGTGAAATAATTGTGAAAATTTATGCTGGCTTATTCCCCTCTCTATGATGATGAATGATGAGCTGTATTTCCATGACTATAACATACTATAACTCCTCCATTTGGGGGATGGTAAAACTGGTAATACTATGTAAAACTCCTGAATCTCTGCCAAGCGTGTGCAAAGTCTCCTCCAACTGCTTGAGAAGGAACTCAGAGATGGAAATCTCAGACTTCAGCTCCGGCCTGAACGGAAATGGAGGGGGTTTTTGGTTGGAAAATCTCAGAGAAACCAGGGTTTTAACCAACATTTCTTGGGGATGACCGGCTTCAAGTTTCCCATCATCCAATTCCTGATGGAAATGAACGGGAAAGATCGGAACATCATAATTTACCCTCTGGTTATTGAACAGTTCGCCATGGAAAATCCACTATAAATGAAGGTTTTAATGGGAACATTATCCAAAATTAGCCATTTTCTATGGCGAACTGTTAAATAACCAGAGGGTAATTACAGTACAGATTTCAATGAAATCAACCTGCATCCCGCCATTGACAGTTTCCAATGAACATTTGGATCATGTCAAAACAACCACGATTACTTGCTAAACAAATTGATGATCATGTGTACCCTCCGCTATTCCACTTGAGCAACCACAGTAAAACCATGTAAAACATACCTTCCCCAACACATCGCCATTGATGGAATCCCACCACTGTTGGCTTATTCCATGTTTTCGTCATGGTTTTTCACTGTTGGCCAAATCAAACTGTCTCATAATCCTTGGTGCAGGCTTGGTGCTATGCTATACATATGTCCTAGGGTCAAAACATATGTTTATGATGATATATGATGATATATGGCTTATGGTCATCCATCCCCTAATGGTAATCCAAGCATCATCATTATGTACATCCCTCAGAAAAATGGCACATAGGATGGATCAAAATTGGGTCACCAAACAGGGCTGAACAACTATCAAACACATATAGACATATAAATTAGTTTAATTATATATTATATTTATACATATATGTATCTATAGATGTGTCAGCTAACATATATCATACAATTATACTATCCAAAAGTATTGACCAGCTACGGAGATTCCAATGATGTCACATTGAGGTCATGAAATCCCGGTAAATTCACAGGGTGACCCTGGCAGATAGGTTGGGGTTGGAAGATGAGTGAAACCACTCAAAATGGGTGATTTTCAGGGTCTATCTTAATTTTCCAGAGGATACCAGAAGGTAATTCACCCAAATTCATTAGATTGGTTCCCACATATGGGTGTGTCTGAAAATGGGGTAGACCCATAAAATGACCATTTCATAGGGAGAATGATGGTTAACCAATGGACTTCGAGGTACCTTATTTTCAGACAAACCCATCATCCACTGCCTGAGACATCTCAGCGCCGCCGCCCGCAGGGCCACATCCATTGACTCCGCCAACTCGAGCAACAACGCAACCATGTCCTGCTCCATCATCCCAAGATACCACCAATTGGTTGTTTACCAAAAAAACCTAACGTACCATAATGGAGTGTGATCATCCCGATATTGGATGATAGAGACCTCAATGAGATTTTCAACCAGGCTCAGCCGAAGAAAAGATTCCAGCCGGAAGTCGAATGGATGATCTCCAGAACACTGAGAAACTTCCGTCACTCAAATTGGCGCAATGAAATGCGATTGGAAACATGGGATTGAAACCGCCAAACCGACCAGACTCTTTGGAAGTAGACAATAGTAATGCAGCAATGCGCTATAAGATCATGTTTCGCCCATGGGAATGAGGATGACATCGTAACTGAAAGTTACAAGACATGGGATTGTCCACGCGAATCAATCCTCAGTGATCTCTACGTCAAGGTCGACCAGCACTTGAAGCGCACCAATCCTCGACTCAAATGGCTGGGTTCAATGCATAAAACAGGAACTAAGGATGGGGATATCAACCAAGAAGTCTCAAGTTCATGTTGATTCATCTCTAGAACATGTTGGCATGATTTTTCAGGGATGAAAGTGATCTGATCCAGTGGTGGTTTCAACAAACCCAAAAATTGCAGGAAACTTAATTGAAGTTTTGACAAATAGACAACACGAACCAAATGCGTTTACGTTCTTTTGTATGCGCGTGCTTCTAAACTGGAATGTGAACCAACATTCCAGGCTGACCAACAAAAACACGGAGATCAGCCTGGCCGCCAGGATCATCGACACTGTGTGATACTGTGCCGTCACCGTCCTTGACATCTGCAAGGAGGTCTCATCTTTGGCTTCGTGCAGGAGCACTTGGACACCCATCGCCTGTGACTTCGGTGATCAATGCGTGGATATCCCATAAGTGATATGAGCTTGGTCTGAAAATTGGGAATCCCATGGTATGAAAATCTCATGGTTGATCATCATCGTATAATATGTTCCATCTAAAATGGCTAAGTCATGCTAAGTTTTGTAGGTATTCCCAATTTTTTCGACATATGACATATCTGTATCCCAGGTACCTTAGGGTTTGGTAAAGTGAACCCCGGGTCCCAAGTTCAGTCATGGTCGATGTTTGGAAGGGCCACTTCTCAGGGCAAATCAGCTATGATTCGAGAGTAAATGAGTGTGTCTCAAAATGTGGCATGGGGCCCAACCCGCGGCCATTTTAATGTGGAAAATAATGACAAGCCAATATAAACCATCAAATTTCACGCGGGGGTCCCATCATTGTCACAGCCTTGCCCGTGTCAATAACATTGACCTGTAGAACTGGGATATCTTGGTGAAATCTGCAAAGAGGTGACATGCATTGTCGAGGACAGAAGACAAATAATATGGTAGTATTGAATTGTACTTCTCATCATACTCGTAATCTTCCGTATTGCTTGTGAAAGATTCATGATATTGGCTCCCTCCAAGGCGTTTACTGAAATGAAAAGCTGGGAAATCGCAATTTGCGCCCTGGAAACACCTGGTATTCTGCCACCGAGGCCAAGTTCTGGTAGGTCTTCATGCAAAGTTGTCGACTCTCCCGCAGTTGAAGCTGGAACCCCTTGGCCAGTTCGCGAAAGATGCGGTCATCCACTCCTGCGGTATCTGGAAATGAAACATGCCTCTGGCTGGTCCACCACCCACATCTATCCATGTTCCACATTCGGAAAATCTATATATACCATTATCATTAATTATATACCATGATATCTAATTCATATATTCTAATACACAATATCTCAATATACATCTATAGTCTATAGATAGAGACAATTCTGGAGGCATCTTCCGGGGGGCATTCTGAATCTGGGATTTTTCCATTGCCAGATCCTGCCCCTGCGAGTAGTTCCCTCGCGTGTAACGTGAAGAAACTCATTTTGTTACGAGCCTTTCCATGTGGAATGGAGGTACTGTGGGGGGGGACAACGAAATCATCCAAAATTAGTCATTGTGCATAGGTAAACTCGTGGTGTTGGGATGTTTTGGGGTATAGCAACCTCCAAAAAGATAGAAAGGTATTTCCAGGCTGGCGTGGACGGTGTAGATGATGTTTCCTCCATAATTTCAAAGTTTCCGACTCTTCTATCTTGCTGAGGGTTTCTAGACCCCTTTTTTTGAGAACTATGTATCAAACCTCATTGAAAAAGGAGGTTACCTCGCTATGAGGTCATTGGAAATCTCAGTTTCCTTGGTTTATATTTGTATGATTTTATACATGAGCATATCAAATTCACAGCCTAGCTCTTTGCTTCACCCACCAATTTAATCCCAATGTGTCATTGCTTCAATCAGCCAATGTTGCTTCATAAATAGCTGCAATTTCTAGATATTGCTTGTCATTCAGACTCAACTCCATATACTCTTGATTCTTGATAGTTACCTGTGTATTTTTCATGATCTTTCCCAAGCTCAATGTGGATTTATCCCATTTTCAACAACGGAAACAGCTCCGTTTCCGTCGGCCTCCCATCTTCGCCATGGCCATCAGTTCCCGCGCGAAGGCTACAGAGGATGGTCGATCTCCGGAGAGTTTGGTGGCAAGTTTGGAGGCCAGGGCGAAGATCACTTCCTGAAGTGTTTCAATGGATTGGATAAAGGGAAAATTTACAGGAAACCCCTATATTTGATGGGAAAATCCATGGTTTCCTGTAAATTTTCCCTTAAACCAACCCAATGAGTGTTCTTTGGGGATCTTGTGCTATGGGATAATAGGATAATAATGGGATGATATGGAATGAAAATTGGATTTTAATGGATCTACTTCCTGAGTTTGGAAGTTCCTAATGGAAGATAGAAAAAATGGAGGCACTAAATCTATGGACAAATCATGGGATTACCGTCATCAACAAAAAGATGCCGAAACGTGGGAAACCTGGAATATGAGGGACATATCATCGGTTATGAACATCCTGGAAACACCTCTCTATCTTTTAGGGGGTTGTGAAATATCTCATTATATCATCAACAAATAAAGATTCAATCATCAAACCTTGGGATTTGACACACATGTTTTTGTTGCAGTCTTGACACATCAAAAACCATCGAACATGGTGACGGTCAGAAGCTAATTTCATGAGTATGGACATTGTATCCTGTTTTTGAAATTTGTTGTGGGTTGCATCATCGAAAAATGGCGACTGAACCATCAAAACTTGAGATTCAATCAACAAAAAGGGAAAGTCAATATCGTCAGGGCTGCTCCCAACACCCCAGATAGAGGGATATCCAAACAACCTTGATGCACAGTAGTGGTTGCAAATGGTAGCTATCAAACTGTGAAAACTGCGGGGCGAAGACTATAAAAACGAGATTGTGGAAATTAGTAGAAGTTCGAGTTCAGGGGGATTGAATCGACCAGAACATTTGTCGCTAAACCAGAAAACACAAAATAGTTTTATCGATAAAAATAGGCTTTTGGCCAACAAAAATGTACCCTCTGGTGAACTAACATAGCTATTGAAAATGGCCATTTATAGTGGATTTTCCCATAAAAAATTGTGATTTTCAATAGCTATGTTAGTTTGCCAAAGGGTATAGAACACCTCAAAAAAATCCCCAAAGAAAAACTCAGGAAGTAGATCCATTAAAATCCAAGTTTCATCCCATATCATCCCATTATTATCCTATCCCATACCAGAGGGAAAAATCCCCAATAGTAGTTGGTCGTAATGATGATTTACCATCCACTGGGATTGAATAGGGTCCACAAAAATGTATAGAACACCTCAACAAAAATCCCAGCTTCATATGTTCCTTTGAGGCAAACCTCAGGCTTCGCCACTTTCTTCAGTGAATTCCAGGCGTACCGCAGCAGCTTCGCAGAGTTTGGGTTTCGCAGCACACGCTTGCCCTTCCTGGACCACGGGGACAGCTGGGACGGGGTGGTGTGATGAATGCAGGATGTTGCCAATCCTAGGGTCAATGGATTGGTTAATGGGAAAATTTACAGGAAACCCCTATTTCATGGGAAAATCCATGGTTTTCTGTAGATTTTCCCTTAAACCAATCCAATGATAAGGAGTTCATATCCAAAGAACTATAAAGACAGGTCATGTGAACTGGAAATCCCAATGAAAACCAACCAGTATCAGGCTTGTTCCAAACTATGAGAGGCAGATGATAACCATAAAAATCCACAAAAACACCAAGAGAGTAAATAGGTCATCTTAACTCTATAATCCCTCCCCAAACGTACCTGGGGTAGCCAGCGACCTTGAAAAATCATCGCGAAATCCCGTGATAGTCCATCCTATCCCCATTCGATGAGGATTTATCCCATGCAATATCCCCACGTGATACAGCATTTTTATATCCCATGTTGATGCATTTTATTCATCCGTAATTCATCCGTAATTCATCCCAAAAAATTGCCCACATCAGGAGAATCTCACCCACCGTCATCCCGGGTCCTCAAGAAGCGTAAGAGACTACGGATGAGCTGCTCATCCCCCTCTTGTCCATGGTCCATGACTTGCGCCAGCGCGTCGAGCGTGTCCGTCTCGCCTCAGTGAATTTTTGGACATCTGAACGGCTGAGCTGCAACGACGAGAATTTGGACATGGGATGACATATATATATATATAATATACACATATTAACCAAAAATGGTTGAGATATGTTAAGGTATCAATACATCATAGATATACAATATGGTTCAGGGATTGACATCATGGGAAACTCCCAATGACGATACGAGTGGTTTTCATTAAGGGATTCAGAGTTCATGGGGGTCATCCCAGGCGCCGGGGCCACCGTTTATATCTTCGAATCCATCAGTTCTCTCGAAGAATATTTGGGTAACGAATGGGTAATTATAGATGGAAAACTAAATTCAGTTGCGGTATTTATGGTAATCTCATGTAATCTCCCCTAATCCATATATCAGTTATCTTCACTCATTCACCTTACATGTTGGGTAATTACGGGAAACCGAAACCTATTCATCATCTACTGTTGTGGTGAGGGCGGGAAAAGATTCAACCAAAGCTGTTGGAAAAGACTTATTGTTTGGACATGCCGAGACTCTCGATAAATCCAGAAGCAGTATAGATCAAGCCTTGAAAGGTGTCAGCACAGCAATCTTAGAAACAATTCAAGAGACGGATGGCTGATGGTTAATGGTTGATATCTTCAATGTGCTTCCCAGTTGCTTTTCCCAATTAAACCAAGTTTGCAGGATGCTTTATATTCCCATAAATATCCCAAGACTATATTGGTGGTGATACTCCCAATTTATTCCCAGTCTTGTAGTTCCCCGTTCATCATCTAACATTATTGAAAGTATATAACTTAAATCTTAAAGAATATTGAAGAATATGACCAGTTTCCTGGCTTAATAAACCAACAAACATAATTATGGGCAGCACCTTGTAGTTGCAATATCAACCAATTGTGAATATAACTTGTCCAGTTTTCCTGGAGATACAATCTAAAGTTTTTATCCAATATTACCAACTATCAACAACCTAATTATTGTTGTCCCTTCACCATCCATATATTTGTGATAATAGTGATATTCTCAAAAATATGTATATAGTTATATTTGCTCTCGTCCACTGATAAGTATGTTTTTGTCAAAATATTCCAACTAATGTAACTAATGTGGTAAACCCAATGATGAATCATCCCTATCAACATCAGCATAAATGGATAGTAACTTGTCATCCCCAAATATCAGGCAGGTTTATGGCAGTGAGTGAATCCCAAATTACAATATTCATATCCAATCAATATCCCATAGTCCCATAGTATATCTATATTATCTATATCCCATGGTATATCTATAGTATATTCTATAGTATATATCTGGGTAAATTGCAATATTTCACTCACCTGACAAGTCCGGCTATTTTGGGATATGTTGGGACAGTTACCCCAATCCTAAAGATGATTCTAGTGAGGGAGAACAGTGAGGTCGTTATGACTTATCCAGATATGTGTAACATTCAAGGTATTTGGGTCTCATTTCAAAGTAACTGGTTCCCATGGTTGATAATCTATAATGATAAACGTGTAATAAGTGTAATATATTCCAAACATAAGTAATGTATCCGGATATATCCACCTTTTTCTAGGTCTTTTTCCAAGACACTCAACCCCTTCTCCAGCTCCGCGCAGATCACCGGCATCGCTTCCGAATACCACTCCGCCGAAAGGCTGAGCAGTGCCGAAGCGCAGGCAAGGGCCAAGAGCTTCTGCGAGCCAAGCATGCAGGCCTGACGTGTGACAGTAGGTATATAATACCCTCTGGTTATGTCAAAATAGCTATTGAAAATGGCCATTTATAGTTGATGTTCCCATAAAAAATTGTGATTTTCCATAGCTATGTTACTTTACCAGAGGGTATATATATACACATATTACACAATATTTGTTGATATGTATTGCAATTCAATGCAATGATATATACATAGTGTAGTGTATGTATGCATGTATGCATACATTTGTGTATGCAAGTATGTGTGGATGTATGTGTATGCGTATGTGTATGTGTATGTGTATGTGCATGTGCATGTGTATATGTATGTATATATGTGTATGTATGTGTAAATGTATATGAAAATTCTATGGACATGTATATGTATATGTGCATGTATATGTATATGTATATGTAAATGTATATGTATGTATATGTGTATGTGTATGTATATGTGTGTATATGTTTATTTTTACATGTATATGTTATGTAAATGTACATGTATGTGTATATGTCTGCTGTACATGCACATGTATATGTGTATATCTATGTGTATGTGACTGTATTTAAATGTAATTACATGTGTATGTATATGTAGGAGTATCGTGTATATGTATATTTATAACATATAAATATACATATATTTATGTATGTATGTAGATGTGTGTGTGTGTATCTCATACACATATATGATGTGCATTTTAGACTTACTTAGTTACATAGTGTCTAAATATGTCTAAATGCTAAAAAATAACAAATATGGTGTCACATTCCATTCCTTTCCCCAAGCGCACCTGCAGTGCCTCCAGCATCTCCGCATCGTCTCCACGCACAAAATACCTGGCCGCCGTGGCCGCGCGCGCCTGCTGCCAGACGTCGTTTCCGTCACGGAGATGGCGTAGAAGACACTGACGGGCCTTGGGTCCACTGCTCCAGTGGTCTCCGGGCCATGCCGGGCCAAGGCCGTGGTTTGTGATTGGTGGGTCCCGGTGGGTTAGGGATAACTCGGTAGAAGCCACGAACGTGGGACGAACTGGATCACCAGGATGATTCTCACCACGGGATGATCCACATTATGGGGCCCAAATGGATGAGTTGAAGTGCCATTGCCAAGTGGCTGCGGTATAATCTCGCTGACTAGTCAGCTTCAGGCTTTCGTAAATAGGCCCTTGAGATCCTTGGACGAAGTGGCGCCAGGTGGCGGTTTTGTTTTCGAGTCTTCTTCTTTCATCAGTCTATCAGCCAATCATTTGGAATTCAAGGGACATCTGGTTGGGGAAATGATTATTTTGTTGAGCTCGAAACTGGTTCATGTTTCAACCGCTCACGCCAAGTAAAGCTTGTCATGTGAGATCATCGCAGCCAAGGATCTGGGGTGTTCCTGTTGCTGTTCGGGAAACTTTGGATCGAAGAGGGCCCCCTCCAAACCTCAATGTGAGCAACAAAAGGGTGTTGGATGAGATGGACAATAGGAGAATGGCAACAGAAAGGGTGAAGATTCGTCAAATCTGCATCATACCGTCAGTAGATTAGACAACAACATCACTATGTCCTACATCTTTTGCTGGCTGCATCCGATTGTTGTAGCCAATCCAAGTATGATCCAAATTTCTTGTGCTTAGTTTGTACTTTGGCTTGATGATGTTAACGATGACTTGCACATGTTCCCATCCTTGGGAACAACGCCGTCATAGCTCCAGTTAAGTTCATAGCCGTTCATTGCCTAATGAATAAACCCGTGATGCATCCCAATGCCTCCCAACTATCCCCACTTGGGCTATATTATTTGCTACAGCCCTGGGAGCCAAAATGCGCCCCGAGTCATGGTTGCAGCATTGGCTCATCACCGAGTGGCATCCAATCACAGCTGCTGCATCCTCGAAACATGACTGGGAAATCCGCTAAGTCAATGGGACTTTAAAAGGGATCATCATCGAACCTCATGGGATTTTTTTACTGCCATACTTTCGATTGCCAGAGGGCAAATTCGACATATTTTCATCATTCTTGTTGCTTCAGCTGGCTCAAATCACAACTTCTCTGCATTCTTGTGGGTGCAATCCTCCGTTTTGTTCATTAACCAGGGGTTCCTAGTCCAGGGAATGTTCAGGGTTGATTGTAACCTGCAGTTTTGCGCACATTGCTTGGTCAAAATCCTCAACGTTTTCGAAACTTAGCCCACCGAGGTCAACTTGTTCTCAAAAAAACCCACCTGTTTCCAGAATTGTTGCAGGTGAAATGGACATCTTCCAAGCCACTCAAATCCCATTAAGCCACCAACCAAACTCCCCAATCTTACATACTAGAATCATCTAGAATCAAACTTAAACTACCACTCAAATCCACCATTTCTGATCCATTCCTATTTCTCCCCGATGTTTTTTCCAATGTGTTCCCCTCAGCTGAACTCAGTGCGCCAAGCAGCACAGCGGCCTTCCAACTGCACGAAGAGCTGAAAAGCTTCCTGCCGATCCTCCACCACGCCGCTGTTCAAAGATGAGACGATCCGCTCCTGAGAGAAACCGGACTGATGGTGCCCCGGGTGCTGGGGAAGGGATTTACACCATGAGACGTGGAGGGGAAATAAGGATTTCAATGGATTTTAGCCCAAAATCATTGGGATTTACAATTGATTTACATCTTGCTAAAAATGAACTACACAAAAAATGCGAAACAATTTCTGGAATGGTTCCTGAATCTGCCAGTAGACCTCTGGGGTCTTTGAGGACTACAGTATTGCCATGCGCGGCCATGCGATAGGTATGCAACAAGTGGGTCACAATGAGAACCTTACTCTGAATCCAAATCATTGAAGTGCAATGCATCACTTCCAATTCAGAGTTCCGAAGAACACCCTCCCAACTCCTTTCAACATGGGTGTCTGAACATGGTTGATATTACCTGATATTCAACTTTCCCATTTCAAGCGGGAAAATGATGAGAAACCAGGTGATTTTAATGGTTTTCCAGGGTTCTACCATAATTTTCAGACAAGCTTTCGACCTGTTATATCCATCACTCCAACACAGCCATCCCATATCTTTCCCCCATGAAATCCGTGCATGTCCCAGTTGCCAGGCTTGGAAAATGTCCCAGGGAACCCAAATGTGCCACTGCCCGCAAGGCCTGGGGAAAAACGGGTGGTCACCAAATGCTGGGTCAAAACCAGCCCATGGAACCATGGGGATTTATGTGGATTGATGCTGTTTCAATCTATTTCAATCTATTTCAATCTATTTAAATTTATTTGAATCTATTTAATCCCATGCGGAATATTGACAAGATATTAGATATGTATATATATATATAGCCAATTATGCTGTTTACCTTGGTGATCAAGAACATGAGTTGCCCATGAATCATTTAAATGCAAGCCCTATTGGTAATCAACGAAATGAGTGGCGATCCATGGAAAGGACATCTATGGTACAAGCATCAAATTATGAACATCAGCACAAAGTCACCATTTTTGGCTGAAGTCAAATCGATTACAGTATACAAGCGACCTCAATCCTCTGTAGAAATTGGAGAACAAGAGCATACAAAAGTCTTAGAATGACCTGGACGAAGGACACAAATTCGAACTTCGAACACATAGGGCCAGGGCCGAAGCAATTTGACACATTGGATTTTCCGACTCTAGTGGTTTGATCATCAAGTGAGCCATTCAAAATAGCCCGAGTTCTGTTATCCCAGTATACTGGTTGATCTGGTTGGTTGATAACGGGATTCCCATAATTCACGGATTCTATGATCATCCCCAAAAATCCCCAAAATATCCCCAATTGAAAATTGGGTACTATAATCCCCCAAGGATGTTTTTACACCAATCAACCATCGGGGTAAAATTGCAATATTTCACTAACCTGAAGGCCAGCTATTGGGGAGAATTCCCCAAATCCCAACCATTATTCCAGGGTTCGGGAGAACACTGAGGTCGTGATGACCCAGATTGATCCTAGAACCATGCGATTTTTGGCTCAAGTCTTTTGGGAAGCACCTCCTTCCGGGGGAAGCCGCCGTGCCGCTGGACTACTGCATCAGGGCCTGGAGCTGAGCAGAAAACTGAGGGGTGTCCTGAAATTTTATGTCATTTTTCCCTAGGAAACAATGGGGGATGGGATCTAATGAGGATAAAACTAGGATCCTTTACAGGATATGTAACCAACAGTATTTGGGTTTGATTAAACATGGGGCTTGACTGGGGAAGGGAACCCAAGTTGTGGTGATCAAAACAATGGGGAAAATACCCTGAAAATGACCTACTCATATATGATCTATGTTGATCTACATGGATTTGCCTATTAAAAATGATGGTTTGCCATAGCTACGTTAAATATATAACCAGAGGGCCAGAGGGTAAATGATAAGCCATGGGCATTTTGGTGTTTTCCCGTAAAATGGTTCGTGAAAATGGTGATTCCGAATCCTGAATATGTAAAGAGTTGCATAACTCTGTCTGGAAATATATTGGCCAGTGAAGACAGTACCAACCAGCTGAAAGCACCAAACGAAGATCAATTAGCAATATTGTTGAGTACAAGATGGGGTTCCTGACATAGGTAAGTTCGTTTTCAACCAGGCGAAGCGATAGATTTTATGGTGCACGTATTACTGGAGTTGGATGGGTTTACAAACACACACACACACACGAATATTAAGAACCTTTGGGGCCGACGTCGTATGAGTATGTGTGAGTTAATATATTCGCAGCTTTTTGTGGTTTAGGCTTAAATTCACTTTTCGAAAACAAAAAACGTTCTTAGAGTCTTAGAGCCTCATCTTTCTATACCTCTAACTCCGCGTTTTGCCCAAGTTTCCTGCTTAAATTCAACATGTTCCCCACTTTTTGCAGCTTATCCTCTGGTCATCTCGGAGTTTGCTATGCAAATCTACAGATCTTAAAACATCCTCCAAATCTACCATTTCTCATAGGTATGTACTCCAAATTCTAACGTTTTTCATAGGTAAATCCTCTCCAACCCTGGCATTCCATGGAAACCCACCTGGAAACTCCCGTAGCGTCCCCAGCAGCATCTCAGCATGCTCGCTGGAAGGGGCGAAGCTTCGGACCGCTGCCAGGGCCGCTTCTCGCAGCAAGCGCGACTGGCGGTCGAGCTGGGAGAAGATTCTTATGACAAGAAATCTTGAGGAATACAGTTACCCCCTGGCTATTTCAGATAGCCATGGAAGCCATGGCCCATTTAGGTCGATGATAAACATGATGATTTAGCTATTTTTCAGATGGTGGTTTTCCATGGCTATGTGAAATAACCAAAGGGTATAAATAGTGGATTTTCTCAGATTATCCATGGAGTATATCCAAGATTGAATCACCAACCAGCTCAATGGTCATTTCAGGTACATAGGCCTTCTATATGGTAGGTACCTTCAATAAACCTGTACCTGAAATGGCCACCGAAGAAATATTGGGAATACAATCTGGGATATATGGCAATATCATGCAATATCTATGACTCTGGCAGCTGATGGGGATATACATATAAATAATATATAGTGTAATATACAGAATGGGAATATCATGGGGAATATAAGATATCATGGAGATATAATGTACTGTAGCTGTATACAATGGGGATTGAATGGAGATTCAATGGAAAATACAAGGGGGAATAGTGTGGGGAATATCAGACATCAGAGAGATATCATGGGGATATTATGGGAATATCATGGAAATCGTTCTATTTCTGGGGCAAATAGATTATACTTCCAATAAATACATCATGGAGATATAATAATTCTAGCCCGGACATTCGCATTCGGTAAAGCTACCCTACTGTTTCCGTTTTCTATGTCTCATCCCTGGGAACAAGTGCTGACATCCGCGGTTCCTTTTTCCTTGCTCTCGGTCCATGTCAGACCCGCCTCCTTTTTTTGGAGGGTTCCCCATTTGAGTTCTCAGCCTCTCTTATGGCTGAATGATTTTCCGTGGTCAAGGAGTTCCACCACTGCCAAGACCAAGAAAGGACACAAGCCTTTGCCTGTTCCATCGAACGTGTCGTCCCTTTTGGGAAAACTTTCTCTCCCATGTAGGAAATTGATTTGCTTTTTTTCCCTTCATAGACAAATCCAGTAGGGAGGAATGCTTGAAAGAACGGGCTGGCCTCCTTTGGATGGCCACTGTGGAAAGTCACACCAGGTGGAAGCTCTGCATTTTGTGTTAACAGCGACCTGTCGGTCTTCGGGGCATGTGCTCCACCCGAATCACTGCGATGGGCCTGCCACGCAGCTTTTGACTGAAATGGAGTTTCAGTCCAGACCAAATTCAACTTTGGGATACATAGAAAGGTGTGTGTGTATATATATGTGTGTGCATATCATACATACATGTAAACATGTATATATATATATATAGATAGATAGATAGATAGATAGTTAGATAGATAAACCTATAAAGATATAACGATATCTATCTATATATATATATATACATAGAGATTTGAAGAGAGAGGTATATATATATATATATATATATATATAGAGAGAGATAGATAGATAGATAGACAGATAGACAGATAGATAGATTCGAAAGATAGGTAGATAGATGGATGGATAGATAGATGGATAGATAGATATATGCATGCACACACACATACATATATATGTATATATATGCATATGTTCTTGGGCGCAAATGTATGAAAACTTGAATGCGTATAGTTGCATTAGAAAAAAAAGTGTGTAGAAATGGGTCTAGGCTCTTTGTTGCCTATTTGTATATCTATTCCTTTTTTTCCCACAGACAAAGGTTTTTCAGTAGTCATTGGATCATTCTATTCCCAGGGCTGTTACAGTAATTTATGATGGGTAACCTCAAATGACCGATTTTGAATCATTCCCCCCGAGCCTTCTCTTCACCATTTTCAGCAGCTTCCTGCTGCTTCTGCGCTTCGCCATCCTGAGATTTCAAGCGGATAGCACACCAATGAAGGATTGCTGTCTGAAGCATGTAGCAGTTGACCAAGCATAACTATCTGATATTTGATTGGGAAACTATCGTAGTATAACCGGGTTCCCTTTTTTGCCAGTGAAATAATTCCAACCAAGGTTGTCCCATCCCCAAAAATGTTTTGTAATGTTGTCTAGTATCCGCCGGTTTCATGGCAGCATCTTGCTCACCAGCAGCTGCAGCTGCTGCCGCCTCCTGGACCTGCTCATGGTTGCCTTCATCAAGTTCCACCTGAATCTCGGCAAGGGCTTCATCCTCCGATTGTCCTTCAAGTTGCTCATAGGGATCTGGCTCCTGAGACGGCCACAAATAGAGGGGCATTGGACCAGGAGTGGGTAATGATTTTTTTATATGTATATAGACTTATCTTTTGAGTGTGTTTTATCTCTACAGGGAGAAAAGGACACATAAGATTAGTTGATCTGAAATGAACCAAGGGCCAGTGATCAGGGAATCAAACAATTCAATGTAAAGATGGACATCATGCGATCTCACCAAGTTGAGGAAACACCAGGTGAAACAGTTGTTTGCCTGCAGTTGTCCAATGGGTTCCTTGTGCCTAGAGAAAGAAATAACCAACTGACTCTTGGTGACAAATTATCCGCTGTTATTCAAGACAATTCAATTCCCCTGTCCTGCTCACCGCCTTCCGCTTCATCTTTCTCTTGCTTCTGCTTTCTTTTCCTTTGACGCGCTTTCAGTTCCTCCAACACTTGGTCGATCCAGTCATCACCTCGCTGGAAGTGTCGAAGAAAAAGTTCGGCACGATGCACATGATCGAGCCTCCCCCCGCCCAACCCAAGGGTGGCGCATACACTGGTCAGCGCTGCAGCTGTAATTGTCAGGATGCCATAATCACAGATGTAGTCCGTGAGATCCATCCATTGACCACTGATGGTCCATGTGAGTGACCCAGTAGCTTCATTCATGCCCACCTTGAGAGCTGCCACCTCGTACTTCTGGAAGTCGGTGACCAGCATGTAGCAGTAGGGATCAGAAGCCAAAGCGTAGGAGGCACCGATGATTTTTTGGACAGAGACGCAACCCACTGTGTAGGGACCAGCTCGAGTTGTAATCCTGCATGTCTGTGGGGCATCCTCTTGGTCTGCACTCTTCTCCCGCAGAAACCAAAGTTCAGGAAAGATCTTGCTGACCCACATCTTGGAGTGAATGGAGAGCACTTCGTGACGCTTGGCATCATTGTCGCCGGTGGCATCCTCAAAAGCCTTGGACAGAACATCCATCAAGTCCAAGCGGTAGGCCCAAACATGGGGTTTGGTGTAGGAACGGTTGGTCTTGTTTCGGGTCAACCCCGAACTGTCAATTCCCAACTCCTTGTCTGTAGCTCGGAGGGCTTGGTGGATTCTCGTTTTGATCTGGCTTTTGCCGATATACTGGGACCAGTCGGTGTCCAGGAGTTCAAGGCTGGAGCATCCAAAGCTGTGTTTGGAGGCAGCTTTGCATGCCACTGCATGCAAGGATGCAGGCGATGCCCGTTCTTGTTTGGCATGCCGGCGGGCAGCGTCACGCAAGGAGTTGAACGTGAGCTCTGACGGAAGGCTTGACATCAGAGCATTGGGTTTCTCTGGCGATTGTAGCCCACAAATGGCTAGCACGGACATCTCAAACGGCAAGGAGCTGGGTGTTTTCATTCGCTTGGCATCGAAGTCAAAGTACCTCATTGAGTTGTAATATGATCTGAAAACAAAAATATTTGCCCAACTAAGATACCCCCGTAAGAAGGTAGAGACGTAATGTCCAGATTGGTTGATTGGCACATGTTGGCTTCCAAAACAAAAAGGACATCAGACAGGACCTAATATCTTTCTAGGCGCTCAGCTTTGGTCATTGTATCCCTGTAGTTCTGGTGTCTGGTCACAGTCAACTCATAGAACAAGGCATCGGTCGAATGAAGCACATCAGCCACATTGATGGTGAAGTTCCACCAGCGCTTCATGGATTCAAGCACACTTGTCCAGTAAGTAGGGTCCAAAATCAGGACCACCCGCCAAGGAAAGGCACGGTGAACAGACTCTAGGCCCATAAGCGCTTCGATCTGGTACAGGATCAGTTCACCATGCCATTGTAGGAGTTCCTGAGCCTCTGGTGTCGTCGCGCTGGCCCCAATGTAGTCCAAGCACTGTCTCGATGTTGCATCAGAGATTGTTTTCCTGAAGAGATAAGATGACGAAACTACAAGTTACACAGGGGATCCTTTTCCTTTGTAAAACTGTACTTTTGGTGTCTTTTGGTGGTTATCATTATAGGTGACTAAAATATCTTCAGCCCAGACCAGCCAGTGTCCTGACCAGCTTCTCCACCCTCTTGCCACTAGCCAAGGAAAGCGCATGCTTCAGGCAGGCAGTGTCTTGCCTCTGGACATCCCGATCCTAGGCGTAGACATGATTTCTCATAGCCATTGGGATAGCAAGCCTTGGAACCAGATATGTTTTTGGGAAAAAGGGTGCCTATTTGGACTGCACATAGTAATGTTTTGCTTCGTTTTTGGCAAAGTTCATACTCCGCAGCATAGATGCGACAAGGGCGGAACACAGCAATCAGAGACCTCATGTAGTCCTGGTTGGTGTCGTCCGCCAAAACCTGGGTCATTGGGATTGACAGCAGAAAAGGGGGAAACAGTAAACAAAAATGTAAACAGTAAACAAAGGGGGAAACAATATAGTGAGTATACACTATAATATATATATATATATATACGTAAATGTTCAAAAAACTATGCATTATATTTACGACTATATCTATTTACATATATATATAATATATTTACATAGCTACTTCATTTACATACATACATCTATTATCGAAGGAAGTTTAGAAGTGAAACTTCCGACAATATGGACGGTTGAAAAGCAGAGGTGAGAAAAGTCAGATGTGAGAAGATCAGAGATGAGAAAGACTGCTTTCAACTTTTCCCCGACTCCCCACGGCGGTTCAGTTTAAAGCTGAGAAGTTGACCCTGAGTCAGTTGGCTAACAGCTTAAGAGCGCATTGGTTATGCAGTGTCACTGCGGATGACTCACGCGAGCCCTGTTCACTCCTGTGATACCCTGACGGGATCCCGTCTCACAGAGAGACAACTTTTTGAAACCCTCCGTTCAGCAGAGGATACCCCACGGGGGTCCCAAGCGACTGGGAGATCAAAACTATGTACACGCGTAGCCAGGTAGCACCTCCTGACTGAAAAGAAACGTTGTAGTCAGCCAGACGTGAAAGCAGCTCTTCGCCAACCAGGCAGGTGACAAGGCCACGCAAACGGTGACACCACTCTGACAGAGTCTGCACCCCAGCCGTGTTTCAGAGCTCCACCCCCCACATTGGAACACCAATCGCTCAGCAACAAGTGCTGGGGAAAAACAGCTTGGTAGACCACCATAGCACAACGTGAAACTGGGTTGTGGCCAAACAGGCCAAAACTAGGGTGGGAGTGGTGGGAAAAAGAAACAGGCTAAGGCTTAGCCTACGTTCAGGTCTCCAACGGCCAGTCTGGCCATTTTGGCTTGAGTCCCAAAATGCCACAAGGTGATTCAGTGTCTGGTTGTACTGAAAAAGGGTAAGCTATGTGGGGGCAAAACAAATGTGGTAACCCCAAGCCCTGTATACATATGGACTATCAAAACATCTAAATTTCAGGAAAGGTGCGGGGGAATAATGTTTTACCAGAAAAATATTTTGTTGGAGCCTTGGGAAAGAATAGGCTTTTGGAACTGATGCCAAGAAACATTCCATGCAAAGACGCGAGACGAATATGAGTCACTGTCGCCGGTTGGGGCTGGAAGGTTGTGCCACGGGCTGATGCCTTCAGAGAACCATTGCATTGTGTTCACCATTGCCTCTACGTGCCAAGACTTGTTCCACGCAACTGCATGGTCAAACCAACTGAACCACCGCACGTCTTTGTGGGTCTCTGACTTGACATGATGAGATCCTGGGGACACAGAGACTAGCCAACTCTAGGCTGGCAAGGGTAAACTTTTTCTGGAACGAACTTGCAAAACAAATAACACTTAGTTTGGAGAACAGTTCTCCTGATTTCTTCTGCAGCACAAGGATGAGGTCTGAAACAGTAAAGCCATCCACAGGTCGGTCAAGATCCCGCGCCACACCAGGCAGGAAGGCTTCCAAAACACTCGAGTCGATGGTGTCGTTCTGAAGGCCCTTCAGCAACATGTCACGTGCATCGCTCAGCATTTTCCCGAACTTGGACTGGGACCAAGGCCCCCGAGACATGCGAAACAGCTTTGCCAGCTTCCGCACCACTGCTGATCCACCAGATCGCTGCAAAGAATAGCAAGAGCGCCGCACCAACTTATGCAGCAGATCTGGCCAGAATGTGCAATAGCACTGGGAAACTCCGAGGTGTTGGAAAACCATGAAGCCCTGCCAGAAAAGCGGGACAAGAATTCGTTAGGAATGAAAGGTTTGAAACCAGTCAGCTAACCCAAACATATGCAACTGGTATTTCTCGGTGGATTCCAGGTGTCCTTTATTGTCATAAAGGGAATGAAATGAATTAAATGCGAGCACGACAACAACCAATTCACCAACGAACAGCTCCTCTGTTCCCTCGTCCGCGCTGAAGCACAGCTTGTAGTGGCTGTAGTCCTCCATGAAGTCCAAGTAGCGGGTCTGAGAAGCGAAGTTGTACACAAAGTGCAGCTTGCAGTCTTTGGCCCAGGGGCCAAGTCCCATGGACTCTTTCTCCAAGTTGTCCAATTCAATCCTGTCAGCCTGGGATGAACGTGGAACCAGAGGCCTTGAAGGCACACACTTTTGCAGGTTGAATCCATCCGGCATTGAAGCAATCAGACAATTCGAGATGGCCATCAGCAGGTTCTTGGTCGGCACCCGAAATTCCTTCCAAGCAAAGGTACCCTGGGGAAGAGCAGGAACTTTGCCACTCTGGCTGTACATGACTTTGACAGCCTTGTTGAAGGCTTCCAGTGCCTTTTGCTTCTGTTCCTCTGTCAACCCGGTCGGAAGAAGTTGTGTAGCTCCAGCAAATTGACGCCCAAAGGCTCTGAACACAACGCTCAAGACCTTAGGTGAGGACAGAAATACCTTAGGGAAAGCAACAGCCTGATGTTTACATAGAATTTGACTAGAAAGGGTGTCAGAATGTTAAGGTGGACAAACAGATCGACTACCAAAATTCATTATCATGGCACATGCTCCTCAGAGACGAAGGCAGCGTCAAAGCAAAAGTTGATCACAGTGGAGTCTTCGCATGCTGTACTCATGTACTCCGCAGTCTTCACGAGAATCCTGGTCGCATACTCGTTGGAAGTTCTGGTGCCCAGGCCACTGCTGCGAGACACCAAGCCCAAGTCAAACAACGAGGAGTCCTTCAGGCTTATGAAGCCAGATCCTCGGGCCGCAAAACGATTCACCATTGACATTTGCAACGACTTGTTGCCTCTCATCCGCGCTGACTTGGTGAATGGATGCACTCTGGCATTGACAGCCGGGTCTGGACAATTGTCCAGCAGCAAGGACTCAAGGGTTCTCTCGACCTGCTGGCTCCACGAATGGATCACTCTATGCAGAAGCTTGTGAAAGGTGCTTGTGGGGTCCTCGTTGCCCTTGTCGCATCTCATCCGAAGGAGTGCAATTAGAATGTCGCCAAGACTCACTTCAGCGGAATCACCTGGGACCTTCTTGGAGAACCTGGCAGGGATGCTAAAAAGCTGGAGGTCACACGTGTGAAACAATGCAAACCAATCAAAACATGCGCAAACGCAAAATAAACCATTTTGGGAAAACTTTCACTTTTATAGGAACTGTCTGTTTTTTCATGAGGATGGCTATCAGCACAGATCAGCTAGCACACCTTGCAAAGTCAATCCGCAGCTTTTTGAACATGGGCTTCAGCTCGGACAGTACAAACTTGTTGGATGAGCGGGGCTGCAAAACCATCAAGTCACCATTGGGCATCTCACCCACAAGCGGCTGGAACTTCACATCTGCCTCCATAGCACTGAGCGTGCTCCTGCACTGGGTCAAGGAATCAGTCGTCAGAGACTTCGCAGGGAGAATGCTCCCCATGATGCATACAATTCCAAGTGTAGACACCGCGTCGATGGGCAAAGCATGCTTCAGCGTTTCCTCACCTTTGTACGACGACCTTCGCATCACCTGGGAGTGGGATGTATTCAAGATGTGGATGCAACAAACCCACTGGCTGGTTTCCACTTGAATTGGTTTAGAGAGGGGCAGACCCGCCCGACAGAAAGTAAGCAAAACAAAACACAAGTCAATAATACCTGACAACTGACATGCCCTGGAGAGAGCTCAAAGGCGGAAGCCATGGGCAAATAGCCTGCAGTGAAGGACTTTGTGTACCACTGTGTAAACTTTGTCCGGAATGGAAACCACTCTGTCACACTCCAAAAGTTCACGTAGCCGTCCACGCCCCATTCGGCAGGAACCTGTCCAGGACTTACGCCGTTACATACCTCATATGTGCACTTTGTTTTCTAAAAAATATATCTCACCATGGGTAAAAATGATCAACAGTGCATAGAGGTGAACAAATAATACCCAACTTTTCGTGGAAATGCTCCTTAAGCTATGGGAGCTGGTGATCAATAATGTTGTGAAGCATTAAAAACTCTTGGTACTGAAATTGTGGTCTCTTGGGTTGGCCGGCATGTGGCCTGCACACATGTCCACACATCGTTGGTCAGCCCCTGCAGCTGAAGGAACTTGAACACATGGGGCAACACGCTGGGCCCTCTACGACTGCTAGCAGTTGTGCTCGAAGCGCAATCAGCAGGAACCTTGGACTTGCTAGGTGGATCGGTGGGTCCGTCAGCTTGAAGAAGGCTGTCAGGAGGAACAGGGCAGAAAGCGATCTCTGTCCCATAGATTTCCACAAAGTTGCCGATGCACTCAAGCATTTGGTGAACTAGCTCATCAAAATGCGACTTGGGAACTTTGTCCTTCAGGCTCAGTATGTAGTTCCAACGGGTGGCTATGCACTTCCGCACAAGAACCAGCGCCTTCTCCCGGTCAATCTCCTTCTGAGGATCATCAGAGAAGACCTCAGGAACCTCGGTGAGGAGTCGCTGGACTTCCTTTCTCCAAGTGTCCTGGCAGTGAAATGGAAGTTATTCCAATCATCAGGGACCTTGGAAATTAATGTTAAAGTAAATGCTAGTGCCAGAAGAATAATTACATATTATAAAAGTGACAGTGGTTACACCAATACATGTTGTTTTGACCCATTTCTCCTGGCAATGGGCTGAAGAGTTCGAAACTCCATCTCCGGCTGGAAACGGGTGCAAGGGTGCATGTGACATGTTTGTGTCACCATCGCCATCGTATGGCACTATCATTGTTCGCCACTCCCACTGCCTTTCCCCAAGCAGTAGGTTGGGCAAACCAAAACACACTGAGTTCGAGCTTGAAATGTAATTGATGGTAGAATTGTTGATCAAGTGCAGGATCACAATTTGACTTTAAGTTACAAATTCCAGAGACAAGTAAGAGTCCAATACTTGAGGCCAGTAAGCAAGGATGTTGTTAAGGAGGAAATGTTTTTGTCCAAGCTATCAATGTCCCATGGCTGCGTCAAATCACCTATGGCAAACGCAGCAGACCGCTAATTGACCTGCGACACAAACATTGAATTTAGGCCCATGTTGATTTCAGAGTTTCTCAGAAATCCAGGCTCAAAAGCAAAGTTGTTTATCTATCTACTCAGCAGAGTCCAGGAGTGGAGGATGATCTTCAGCAGAAACCGTAGGCGCAACCACAATGATAGGCGTTGTGGTAGAAGAGATACGTGACGAAGCGCTGGACTCATGAGCATTGTCAACAGGAACCATGCCCTCGGTAATCTCACAGAACCAGCAATCACAATCTTGGAAGCACTGGCTGTCTTCCATCCACCGAGGGTGGTCAGCAGGAATGATGGCATAACACTCTTCCATGGTGCGCTTTCTCATTCGTGGGGGACCAAAGGGTAAAGTCGATTGCCTACCATCTTGGGACGCAGCAAGTCCTTGGTCAAATGGCCGAGGATTCTGGTCTTCGTCGGCAGCAAGTGTGCCAAACAACTCCTGTGGCTTTTCATGCCTTGGTCTCTTGGCCTCAGGCATGCTGCCAGCGAAGTAGCGATGGAGAGCCATTCGGGTCCCCACCCTCGTCTAAATTGGAATTAGTCCTGGATCCCAAAATCTGAAGGAAATGTGAAATTTGGAAGTGTGAAATTAGTATCAACCATTTTCCACACTGGCAGCCCCAAGCTACTGTTTAGGCCTTTCCTGCTTTCACTCCATACTGTTGGACTGGAAAAAGTATACAGTAGGTTCTAAACAGAACGATCGCATTTTGGCTGTTTTCCTGTGGTTTTGACTTCATACACCGCTACATTCACATTCGGTTTGGCAACCCTACTGTTAACTTTTTTGGAACCAACCCTTTTAGATAGATTTTGGAAACATCTCGCTACCCACCAGTGAGGCCGATGTTGCTATTGAGAACGTTTCTTGTATTGAGAACGTTTCTTGTATTGAGAACGTTTCTTGTATTGAGAACGTTTCTTGTATTCAGAACGTTTCTTGTATTGAGAACGTTTCTTGTCTTGAGAACGTTTCTGGTATTGAGAACGTTTCTGGTATTGAGAACGTTTCTGGTATTGAGAACGTTTCTGGTATTGAGAACGTTTCTGGTATTGAGAACGTTTCTGGTACCGAGCATGTGCCTGGTTATCAAGCTTTTGGGCCACCACCCCTTCAGGAGTCAAACTAGTTTTCATCTGGAAACATCCAAGTAGAAAGTATGGCACTAGCGAGCATCCTTTCTCACCTCAGCCGCTCGATGGTTCATAGCAGTCATCTCAAAGTTCAACCTGCGTTATTTCTAGGCTACTGATCCAACAGTTTGAATTTCACCGTACAAATTTCCTGCTCCCAAATGCTGAAAACTGAAAGGGTAGCCTCCCATGGGGACAGCTGCAAGTTGCAACTATGCACAACGTACACTAGTTCCTCTCGGCAAACTACGTCCCGACCAGGAATCTTAAGGACATAGTAGTCATGAATCCAACGCAGCAGCTCCTCCAAACGCTGATCACTCTTGTCAACCAATGGCATCCAGTCATAGTCGGTCGGGTGCTCGAGGCTGTCCTCGACGAGAACCTGGTACTTCTCATCAGGGAGGCCATG
The DNA here is from genome assembly GCA_003297045.1 of Symbiodinium sp. clade C Y103. NCBI lineage: Eukaryota > Dinophyceae > Suessiales > Symbiodiniaceae > Cladocopium > Cladocopium sp. clade C. Next base: position 130,859 of record BGPT01000798.1, on the reverse strand, counting down.
GCGCCAATCGGTTCCTGGGCCACATCGGAGGAATGCAAACCAAACACAAAATACAACACGTTGAGACTACCATTCCACAGGATGTGTCGTGGGATGTGAGAGAGAGAGAGGGAGAGGGAGAGGGAGAGAGAGAGAGAGAGAGAGACATATGCAAACAAGGAAATGCTGTGGATATTGAAACATTCTCCAGCCTAGGCTCCCATGATTTCAGCAGCAGTAAGACGGGTAGCAGTAGAGGAAGTCGTGTCTTTTGCCGTTGGGTCAACCATGAGTGAGGGACACAGCTTAAGAATAAGACTACTCAAAGGCCTATGAAAGGCTGAAGTCACATATGGAAGAGGCCTGAGCCCATCAGCTTTGATACATTTAGCCAATCCATTTCGTGCTTACAAAGCATTCAAATGCATATAGATGTTTCCTTCTCCACATTTACTTGCATTCAAATCTCCTGTGCTGCAAACACTGAATTTGAGAAGTCCCATAGGCACACTACCTTTTTGGAAGGTTCTTTTCCTGGAACGGCGAGACTTGAGTTCCCCCCCTCTGCTAACGTCAAGCTCCGCTACAATTCAAGTAGTGGCCTCCTCACAGGTCTACAGTCAAAGACAATTGACAAGTGCCTCAGTCTGAACCTTCAGGTAACCATTTTACCACTCCTTTTAAATTTCAGAGAAGCCACAGCTAAACCATGGGAGTCTCACGTTGCGAATTGCCCATACACCTAATCAAAACTTGAAGGGACATGTTCACGGTACCTTCGTACTGTTCAATCTTCCATGTTCTCCTCAGAACTTGGGCTAGATGATCCAAACGCCACAGACGCCACATTGGGTACACCTCGAACTGGACCGGGAGAAGGTCCTCGATCGCGGGCCTCAGGCTTCTCATCTGCTGAGCCCTTGTCATTCTCCTTGGAAGGCGAGGCCTCACTGCGTGGGGCACGACGGAATTTGCCACGTGGCGACAGGGGAAGGGTTTTTGCAGACAGAGCTTGTCCCCCTTCTTCCTCGTACTTCTGTTGCAGCATATCCTGAGGGAAACACCAAGGAACAAACCTGTTTCAAACTAGTACGTCCCGAGGTAATAGTCTCGTGCTGTGGTCACATAAACTGATTGATTGACATTGACGTTTTTAGGGTCCTTTTCTCCCAGTCTTTTTTTTTCAACAAGTGAACATGCTAAAATCTCAACAACCCAGGCTTCCAAGTTGTCTTTGCAAAACGCAGTGAAGAAAAGTGCCGACTGCTTCCCTGCCCAACTCAAACACGAGTGCACTTCACGAGCCGCAGCCCCCATCCATTCGGACGTTGGTTGCCACCCTGATTCCACTGCATCCATGAAGTCAGTGACAGACTCCTGAGAGAATCTATACGACAGTAGCAGCACTGGCAGTCTGGAGAACTCTTTCAAGATGATCAATAGTTTGAATTTCTATAACCACCAGTACTGGGTATATATCAGGAAGAATATGGGATAATCAAATAGATAGCCATTACGAAAGACAAGCTTCAATACCATCAGCACTGATCATCTTGATAAAAAGCGATTGGTCGTTGATGGTCTTGAAATGATTGGCCATGTACTGTTTCAGAAACAAATGGATCTTCTCTTCGGGAACCAGAGACTGACCTGCAAGGGCAGCATCAGGAGTGTTGTCCTGATCGCCCATCCTGCCTCTCTTGTTGAACCGCTTGTCGCCCTCAGGAGCAAAAGCTGTGTCCTTGTCCTGGCTAGACTCGTGGCAGATGCGTCTGGGCTGTATCGAACCAGGCAGGTCAAAAAGAACTTTAGTTGAGGCTGAACAACCAATTTTCTTTGGAGCCCATGAAGTATTCAACCAAACAGTTAGATATAGTAGTAGTTAAATTGTTTGTGAACTTTGCAACAGCAAGCAGCCCTTCTTCCAAGGTTTAAAAATTCTCAACTCGAGTCCTCACGTTTCTTCTTGGCTCTTACCACGTGTAGCGACCCATATCCACTGGGGGAAGAGGAGGAATCATCATCATCGGAACTCTTTCGGGATTTCCGGGGCTTGGTCGTTGAACCCTTGGGTTTCTTCCTGTCTTTCTCCTTTTTCTTGGAAGACGAAGCCCTGGTGGGCGAGGTTGACACACGTCCCTCCTGTTGTTTCAACATGTTGTCCATATCAGTCTTTGCCTCCTGTCTCAAGTTGCTGCACAGTTGCTTCAGCTCCACATTCCAAGACATCTTGGTCTCCTCATCCTGCATGCGCTGGTGTACTTCTGCAGCAACCGCCCTGGAGAGGCATGAAGCACAAAGCTTGAGATACACAACTTCAGGAATATGGAGGGTATGCTGTTGATATGCTTATTGCATGCAAAAAACACATTAAGGGGTTGCCACTATTCGATGGAAAGTATGCTGAAAGAAAAACAGACTGCTGACAAAATTAGTCATCCCAACAGATCTATTCTGAGTTGACAGAGGCGCGAGGACAAAGGCGCTCAAACATTGGCAGTTGAAAAGAAATCTCCCTGCCCTCGATCTACAGGCCCAACCTCCGCAAAGAGGTAAGACTGGAGTGTTGTCCGATGACAGAGTAATCATCCATGCCAGCAACTGCGGGCCAGGAAGAAGAATCAAGTACATGAAAGCAAGGAAACATAAAGGACATTGCCTAACATCAATAGTATACAGGTACCTTATCAGCTGTTGTTTGCCACTGAAAGACTAGATATATGCTGGCTGAATCAGTAGCTACTGGTACGCTCACCCAAACATGCCAGTTGCCTAGCCTTTCGACAGTATTTGGAGCAATCTGTCCCTCCACCGCTTCTCTGCCGATTGAAGTTCCTTCGTCATTGCGAGCTTCATCTGGAGTGAGTCTGAGGTGTCAGACAAACGCATATTCTGGAGACCTCTCTTGCGGATTTCATACAACTCACCACCCATGACCATGAGCGATTGCTCATTCAGATTCGTATGTTGGCGCGACAAAATCAAGGCCAAAAGGTAAGGCTTGAGGTCCCCGATTTTGAAGATCTTGGAATGGATCTGGCAGGCATTCGGTTTCCTGAGACAAAGACTTCCGCAAACGGTAGAACACCTATACAACTTGTTGGTTGCATCGAACTTTATGATTGCATGTACATATGTATCTGTATGCATATGATATATGATCTTATTCTTCGGAATTTGATTAGTCATGAGTGTTCATATTGTAAGTCTTGTGCGTAAATATATTTTGTATACCCCGAGATACTATATACACCATGGCTTTACATCAAACTGAACACTTGAAATACATATGGATGAAGTAAGTCAAAGTATGATCCAGACCCCCCCTCCAATGGTCAGGTGTGAGAAGATCATCGCAACAGGAATCCATCAAATTAACCTGGTCAAACATAGTTAAGGATCACAGAGTATAAATTCAATATAGCTTTACAAATATATATATATATATATACATACAAATAAATATAAACCAACAGAGTTGTAGTCGTGTTGAGCTGGTAGATCTTCATTTACCCCAACCCCCCAGCGTCTAAGATAGCATCACGTGCGCCTGCGCGAGCGAGGAGCGAACAGCATAGCCCCAACCCACCCATACGAACCCCCCCACATCCTCTATCGTTGCAAGTACATGTGCCAGTCCAGTTGAACGTCACTAGACTCTGCCACCCCACCTACCTCAATCATACCGGAGCATCAAGCACGCGTGCCAGTACAAGTCACAATCAGCCCCAGCCCACCGCACCCCAACCCGCCAACGCAAGTTGTTGTGCAAGTTTCATTACTGCCCCATCCCACCCCATCTCAACCCCCCGACATCTGACATAGCATCAAGCACGTGCCTGTACAAGTGAACATGAATCAGCCTCAGCCCTCCCCACCCCAACCCCCTAACTGAAGCAAGTACGGGTTCTCATCCAGTGCTGCCCTACCCCCACCAACCCCGCAAGGTCTAACATAGCATCAGGCACATGTGCCAATGAAAGTGCAGAACAGTACGTTACTTCCCCACCCCGCTCCACCTCCCAACGCATCAGGTACGTGTGCTAGTGCAAGTGCTGAACAGTACAGTACACTACTGCCCCACCCCACCCCATCTCAACCCCCGGAGGTCTCTAATAGCATCAAGTACATGCCAGCGCAAGTGAACATTATATATATATACATTACTGCCCCCCCCACCCCACCCCATACACCCAGCTTCTAATATGGATGTGTCTGCAAATGAGGTGCCCTTTTCTGGTTCCAAACAACATACATTTGAGGGAAAAAAGGGCACCTCCTTTTGAGACATATATTCTGAAGTCATCACTCCAGCTCACACTTGGATAAGTTACACACATGCCTAGGTATTTGACATGACCAACTCTTGTTGGAGAATCAAGGGTCAGCCCAAACGAAGCTGCAATCGTATGGGTCAGCTGGACATCAGCGTCATTCGAGCTGCTGGAGTCAGACGACGAAGACTTACGTTCTCTCTTTCCTCTCATATCCTTTTTCGTCTGCTTCTTCTCTTTCTTCTCTTTCTTCTCTTTCTTCGGCATGGCTGAGCGTCAGCTGCACCAAAAAGGGCAACTGGTCAACCTACCCTGGGACCCCTCTTTGAATTTAATATACCAGAGAAGGCCACAAGCAGCAGGTCATGCTTGAGACGGCTTGTGAAAAAATCAAGATCTCTATTCACAGCTGGCTTTCCATTCGTCTCTAGAAACATTGCACGGAACCAATGAGATGCTGATCCAGCATTTTTCTTGACGGTTTTCAGCATCCAAGTTTCAGAAATGCTAATGGTTGCACAACTCCGCATTTTTGGACTTTAATTTGGGGCCACACAGGTCTGCTGTGCGAAAAAGCCCTTTCAAGTTCTCCGGCGAAACACCGAATTGACTCCCAGCACGGTCCCCCCAATGAGAGTCGCTGTTTTGGACAATGAAAACTACCAGAGCTCAACACTTTTTTGAAAATTTATTTCGAAAGGACAGTGGCCCCTTAAAAAAATATGTTTGGCTGGGGTGACCTGTGGGAAAGCAAATAATTTCTCATGGAACTCTTCTCCCATAGTCGTGTAATTTCAAGTTGAGAACATTTATTGGTAATAAATTCGCCAGGGACCAGAACGATTGCGAAAGAATTCCATCCCAACGCAAGCACGCCAAGCCAAGGTCACAAAAGATCAGGCCCTTCAAGCCTGAGCTGAGCTGAATGGCCCACACAATGAGCATGCATGGATGGCTCATAAGTCCTGAAAAAAATCTCTACTTCCAAAACCCATGGCATATATCATTGTGGTAAATAGGTCTAATATCATGATGTTGACAACAACCAGACTTGGGTTTTTTCCATATGCAAATCATCCCTTTGATTTGGACACATTCGACAAGTAACATGGCCCTCTGTCATGTGAAAGCACCACGGTCCCTAGGATTGAAATGCCAGGAAACATTCTCACGGTGAGAGAGCATGGACTTCAAGCACTCCTGGCTGGAGCAAGGAGACAGAGCTTAAGGGAGAAACACTTGGCAAGAGAAGGACGTCAAATAGTTGGTTACCATCGACTCATTCACTTAGTCATGGATCGTTCTCGGAGGACAACTGTAGACTGTTTTCATGTTTCCACGTCAGCAGCTTTTATTGTTTCACCTGCGACTAAAAAAACCATCGAGCCTGAGGGATCTCAATTGTCTAAGACAATTGTTGCTCCAGCGTTGGAGCTCTTGAGCACCTCAGGCGAAGGTGAAAGAAATTCAACCACCAGTGGTTTTGGTCTGTGCATCCAACATTTAACATACCATTCCAATTAAGATGAACTGGCTGTTGCAAAAACATTTGCAACCATCAGCAAGTAATGGATGCCAACATGGAAAACATGATTTGAGGTGCACAGAGTTGACATGCCCAAAGTAGTCAGACTAGCCACACCGCGGGGCCAAAAGGAAAGAATGGTGGTTTGCTTTGACGCCGTCTTGGAACCAGTGGTCCTTGAGGGCAGCAGGTGTCACCAAGGCGGTTCACCAATTTCCACTGGGTGTATGCCGCATCAGTTTAACATGTACCTACTCCTACTGTCAAACCCCTAACATTTTACCCATGGGTCTCCTTGGAATTTCATGATGATGTTCAGCAGAAGAGCTGGCCAGACCAGAAGGAGAACCTGGAAATCCTTCTCCATCATGGGTGGTGGCCGTCAACTGTCTGGCCTTTACCATTGGTTTTTGTTTCTTATCCTTTTTCATGGTTTTCGCAACCTTAGCATCCTTTTTTTTGGCTTCCTCCCTAGCTACACGCTCCCGTTTAGCCCGTAGAATTTCACGCACCTCAGTTTGTTTCATTTTAGGAGCCAGGCATTCCTCGATGCCATCCCAACCTGGGTCACCGTCAATGTTGGTACCGTGGATCTTGATGTATGCCTGCAGGGAATTGTTGTGCAGAAAATATTATTTAAAACTGTCATAAAGAAGTCCTTCCCACATATCCCAGGTTAAAAATCAACCGAAGTTGCTGGTATTTGGTCTAAGCCCTATTGTCTTGAACACATCAAAGTTTCACATAAAGCAAATTGTTTTTCAACATGTGTTTCCTCAGCTTCTTCCTTCAGCTGCTGAGCCGGGGGGTACCCTTGAGCTAGGATGCCAGTCACAAAACCAACCAAGTTGTTCGTGGATTCGTTGTGGGTATTCATCTCCAAGCCAACGTACCGCTCATGGGAAAAAGCAACGACTTTGCCAAAGGTAGGCGGGTACAATGCTGAAACTGCTGTGAAAGGGTTGCCTCCTGTCCACCTGCAAGGGATGATATCAATCAAATGAATGGTAGTTACTGGGAATTCAAACCCCAAGAGATTAAGAACAAATTGAATCGTCAACCCTAAACCACCAAATTCATTCAGAATCCTGATCTTGTCATAGGTCTAGTGCAAATCTTTTATGCTTCCCCATTTGTGCTACCCCATCTCTTGTGGCATTGAATACGTGATACATGGTTTGCACAAAAACCAAATAAAAACCCATTAGTAGTAAGGAGTCAAATGAAACCAAGCCACTTTCCAACTGGTTGGGTCAACTTAATGAGGGGACGATCTTGGAAGGCAGGTTGTAAACGTTTGAAGATTTCTAACACCCATTCAGCACCAGGCCAATTTCCCCGAAGCTGCAAAGGCTTCTTGCTCATCCCGCCAAATGCAGACAAGCAAATCCTGATGTCCCACAGCTTGCCCTCGGCTAAGAGACCATCCAGCCACTCAGCAATGCCTAGGCTTAGCAAAGGTGAAAGGGCATGACCCCAAAAAGGAAACAATCCCATGCCTGGAGAGAGCAGCTAATTACAGAATCCATAACTAAACTCCAAGATAATTAACTCCACAACTTACAGGTCTACCCCCCATTTTCTAACATGCGAAGAAGTTACGATCCCACTTCCAGAGCAGAGAGCTTTGCGGTTGTTCTATCATGATGCATAAGCCAAGCCAGATGAACAAGGGAATCAACACCCTCCCAATGCACTCCGCGCATCGGTTGGCAGCCACCACTGATTTCAGGTCTCCACGACCATGCAGCTCCTGAGGCAGTAAGAGGACCAAAAGACAAACCTCAACCCACCTCAGGAAATGGTAGTATTTGTTAATCAAACCCTTTCAAAATCACATAACACCAAAAAAAAACAGTATCCAACAATCAGACATCTCACTGTCAAGTTGATACCCCAGAGTACACCAGAATAACCAGGGAACCTAGCAGTAATGTGGGTAAAACAATAATAAACCATCCCCCAAATCACCATAAATGGGTGGTATAAACCATTCCCCAATGGGTGGTTTATTATTGTTTTACCCACATTATAATTTTTGCTATGTTGGCTAGCGTCAACTCCACGGCAATTCGTGCCACGATTCAGCCAGATCCATGTTGAACAGGTTGGTGAAATCCAACCCAAACCTCCTACTTTCACCTGAGCTGCCATCTCCGCTAGAAGACGAAGCCCTTTGTTGGTGTGAACGTTGAACATGGCATCAAGGCCTCAGCTTGTTGCCAGCGACGTTGACTAAACATTGCTAATTCAATATTGCAATCTTTCTCAACTGTTCCAGTCCTAAGATGCACATTCCCTTGCAACACTCGTGTCACAACAGCTTCTCGTGCCAAGCGTGTGTGAAAACTCTTTAATAAACAAATTAGAAAACCTTTTTGCCAGATCTCTATTTCAAAGATTGCTTGTTGCTACTCCTGGCCTCTACCCTTTCCCACAAGCAGAAGAAACATCCAAGTTGAACCACGCAAAGTGTTTCTCAGGAATAGCAAGTCCAACATTTTGCAAGCCAAGCAGCGAATGTCAAAGGCAGCACAGCGACTCTCTCGGGAATGAAATCCCTCGCGAAAAGAAGTGCTTTGCCCAAACACTTCAATGCAATCCAAGGTTGCCCATGGCCTGCGCTTAGGACACTTAGCCAAAGAAGGGTGCTTGTCGACTAAGTGCAACACCAGCTCTTGGACAGAACACGCTGGGCTAAGCACCACTTTCGACAAAGACATCCCTGAAAAAAAACCTCGCACAGGCTTGAACCTTGCACTGGCTTGAACCCTAACATTGCGAAGAACTGCGCAAAGTCCCACTGCACCCTAGCAAAGGACCAAGATGAGACATGATCCAAACTCTGCTGTTTTCCTCTGCCGCAACCTAACAGTAGGCAAAAGTTTGTGAGGCCGAATGTTGAAAGGGAATGCGCATCTTGGGTCTAGAATAATGGCAATATTATGGGAATATAATGGGAATAAACCAACAGTATGGTGATATTCATGAGCTTATCCGAAACGTGCCACCCCTGGTTCCAAGTTGCCTGACAATGACGGGTAAATAATCAGCAAAGTGGTGGATACACCCCCAAAACATAGGGATATTGGCCATGAAAATCTGGTGAATGAACCGATAAACAGGGGAAAGAACCAGTGAAACCATCAGAAAATAGGGGTACGACTGGCCAAACAAGAAATCGATATTTCAGCCGAAGAGAATGGTTCCTTGAACCGACCATATTGGGTTAAAGGATGATAAGAATGCCAGGGATAAATTCAATGAAAATTGGGAGTATGATCAACGTAGTCATCTGGTTGATGATTTTAACCCATCCCAAAAAAAAATTGGTGGTCTCAACCAATCATCCCAAGGATGGTTTTTCAAAACAATGAATATTTGAAACCCCCAACCAGTCATCTTACTGGTGCTGAACGCAGGGAATGGGGGGATGACCGTCCTAATAACCATGAAAATAATCATCCCAGCAACCCCCATTCCCTACTAAGCACCAGTAAGTCATGATGATAGCTTTAACAAAAATACAAAAAGGAGTTCACTCGCGATCATGGGTATGACCCATGGAGATGTCCCCATTTAACCTTTTCCACCACGATGAGAAAAACTCCGTATCTCCGGGTACTAAAAAAAAATGTCTGAGCTCCCCCCAAAATAGCCATACTTAGGCCCCCCAAAAAAACACGTTATTTGGTAAACCCAATAATAATAAAAACTATCACCAAAATTACCAGAAATGGGTCCGATAGACCATCCCTAAATGATAGGTTTATGACATTGGGTTTCTCACACTAACAACAGCCCCCTGTCCTTGGCATAGTACTGCACCACCAGGTACTCTGCCAAGACCTTCAACGTCTTTTCTGGGCTCTTCGTCCCAATCCTTGGAGCCATACACACACGGCCCTGGCCTACTTTTCTGGTGAAGATCAACTCTGATTGCCGCAAATATCATCGATATAATGTTAGTAAATCAATAGTAAACTATCCCCAATTTCACCATGTTTCTGAGTGGTATAAAACCATCAATATATGGGCGGTCTACTATTGCTTTGCCAACATTAGTGGATATGTTTCAAACGTTTCTTCTACATGTGTTGCGTCGAATTCAAGGTTGCGGGATCCGCAATTTCAATCCTGAGCCATCTTGGGGCTCTTGAAATGTAACTTGTGCTGCGTCAGTCTTTCAGCAGCAGTTGGCTTATTCAACGACCAGGAATTGACAAGCACATATTTTGATTGATTCAGGCCATTGGTGGTTTAACACTCACCATGTTTCTTACTTTTCACACAATTCCTTGGATTTAGTGTTTCGTGGTGGTTGGTGTGGTGTATCGAAGTATATTGAAGTTCGTTTAAATTGATGACATTCCTGTTCCACCCCAGCGATATTTCCAGAGTCTTCAAAGCCGATCTGGTCCATCCCATGGGAAATCACGATGATTCCCAGCCAAGGACTGGGTATAGCATGGTATAGCATGGGATACCCTCTGGTAAACTAACATAGCTATGGAAAATGGCCATAGAAATAGTGGATTTTCCCATTACAAATTGTGATTTCCCATAGCTATGTTAGTTTACCAGAGGATATCTTCCAATTTTTCCTATTCGTTGACTGTATTTCCCATAATCCCGTTATATCCCTGGTAACATCCCAATTAAATCTCCAGTTTTTAGGGTTGAATCCAGTTTCACATTGCTTCAGCAAACCCATAAAATACTCATACAGCCCTATGAATTGACTGTATTCCCGATGGACTCGCGCTTTAATATGGCTAACTGTACAAATTTCTACAAATTTCGATTTCCTATCATATCCCATATCAAATCCCATTTCATATCGCATTTCATATCCCTCAAAAAGAAACCATATATATATATATAGTTTGTGAGGTTAACTTTGCAACCCATCAAGCGAAAAAAAAAACAAACACAAACATTTAAACCGCACTCTTGTTGCCTTTAAGTCCAGATTTTTTTACATTTTTTTTGAGTGAAATCACCTTAGATCTCTGCAACCAGGGGGTATCCCCATTCGTACCAGGCTGCCATCTCAAGGCTTCAAGTCCCACGAACAAGTCATCGCAAGTCCGAGACATTTCCAGGGCGGACCACACCTCAAGGAGCGTTTCGAAATGGCAACCTGACTTTCAACCACTTCTGGAACTACCCCAAAACGGACCGTTTGAAACTTCGGGGCGTAGGGGTAAAATGATGATCTTTGGAGACATATGGAACAACATCTTGAAAATCCTTTGGAATTTTGGGGCCCTATCTTTAAACACACTCAAATGGAAGGACCACGTGCTCAAAGATGATTCTTTGAAATCGCTTACTCAGCCATGACGACCCTGCCATGACTTGAAAATAAGACAAATCTTTCCAAACTAAAAATCATGCATTCTCAGAGTCTATGTGAGTTGAAGATGGTAATTTCTATAGATCAAATTGGGGCACTATTACTGCAAAAATAAATCGTTGACCCCAAACACAAATGAATGGTGCAACAATCCATTGAACGGAGCTGTAGCCATTGTTGTGTTCTACCAACGGGATGGGCATTAAAAAAACAATTGCCTACCCTCTGCTGATAAAACATGACATGCTGGAACATCCACCATTTAGAGTTGATTTTCCCGATTTATTTGGGGATCGTCAATTGCCATCTTTGATGACCCGAGGGTAGTTTTTGAGTCGAGAAATCCTACTTTTTCGTTGAACATTTGCGGATCTGTGGGCTCGGTTTGCGCTCGGCTGTGGGCTGTGGCCGTGACATTGCGAAGGTGTGAACCTATAGCGCCAAGTAGCAGGTCCAAGATCACACATCACATTCATCCTCTTGTGAGTCTTCTCGTCCTGTGCTAGGGACGGTGGTTGCTACTACACCCCCTCCACATGGTGAGAAGTGATTTGATTTTTAGGATCGTAGTGGGAACAAAAATCACATGCACACTTTGGATTCAAACAAATATTTCAATTCACCGACTATCATAGTTTTATTCAACGCGCACAAGTATCCATTTGCCATTGTTTTTTGCTGGGAAATCGTCTACCCGTGGCAGCCGGGGAAGCAGTTGGGCAACCTTAGGTGTATTAATATTTTTTCCCGACTCCATATTGTCCACATTGCAGGGATACATATAGTTATAGATTATTTGTTCATCACATTGTATTGGGGATAAATACGTTGATTTGTGTATTGTATCACAAGGTCTATTGTATAAGAATCTACTTATTTGATATTACTTGACACCAATGGGACTATCAATCAATAGATTGTGAGACAATAGACATGTAAAATGATATACTCGGCAATGTTGGCAGTCATGGTCAATGTGGCCCAGCATCTATTTTTCTTTGGTGAGAAGCACCCTTTGCACATCTGACTTGACTGAGGCTCCATTTCCATGAATTCTTGGTTGATAGATTGGTCATAATTTATAATTAATATCAAGATTTAAATATCTATAAATATATTTGACCAATCTATCAACCAAGAATAGATTGGTCATAATATATTTGCTCCAAGATCTATGGTGGATGCATCTGTAGTTGCCTCCACAGGGGATACCACCAGCCAGAATCTCAGATTCTCATGATTTGCAACGTAGGAAAATGATGGAAAATAAGAACACCATGGAAAATGCTAGGTTTCTAGGAGGAAAACCAGGCTGTTTTTTTTTTTTTGTGGGAATAAATAAACATTATATACTGACATGGGATACTTAGTCAATTATATATATATAGATGTGTCTGAAAAAGTGGTATACCCCCCCAAACTGGCAATCTTTACAGCAGTGACAATATGTTGATTGATTAATCAGTGGATTTAAGGGTTTTAACATAAATTTCAGATACACTCACCATATTTTTTTTGGTTTGTCTGAACATTAAATTACGCTCAACAACAACTTCAATAGAAAAATGATGCTCATCAAGTGGATTTGGGGGTTCTCCTATACTTTTCAGACACACCCAAATATGTTGTTCATACGATGTTCATTATGATTTTCATGATGAATCTGATCAATTTATCACCAAAACTATCCAAAACTCCAATTTATGGTTGATTTATCTAGTAAAAGTGGTGATTTTCCAGTTCGTTATGGTAGCTTACTAGAGGGTATTACCAAAAAATCCACCCGTCGTCATCTCGTCATCTCCCGTCCAGGTACACAGACATCGGCGAAACGTCCAGCAGCTCCACCGTAGTTCCGGTGGCAAAAAAACGCTGCAGCTCCTGATGTCGCGGTGGTTTCATGGTGATTTAGTGGTGATTTCATGGGTTTTAACGGTGATTTGATGATGATTTCATGGATAAATATAACCCACTAAAATATCGGGATGTACTGGTAAATGTCATCAATTACCTTTAATTTAATGTATATATAGACATACTGTAGCTATCAAAAACCAAGATGTTGAAGAGCTAAACCATCGAACTAAATGGGCCATGGCTTTCATAGCTATGTTGGTTTACCAACGAGTATATTAAATCTGGATGAATAAGAATATTCACTTGCGCACCTGAAATAAGGTCACGTGCTGATATTTTGTCGTGCCGTTCTATGTGATTTGGGGTTTTGTCTCGCGAAATAGGGCCATGTGGGAATGTTTGCCATTCCGACCATCTTGGACAATGACGTCGCTGCGACTTTGTTCGAATTTCTCCAGATCAAATGCAACAAATTCAGCATTTCATCAGAATTCACCTGAAAAGTTTGACCGCGGATGCAGCCCTCCGCCTGCATCATGCGGCTACACAACAACTCCACAGCTCCTGCTGGTAGAACTTCAGAGCCCTGGAGCACCACCGAGCCATGCGCGCAGAAAAGCGACCTGGGCAGCTGGGAGATCGGGAAGATCTACGAAACCAGAAAACATCTGTTTTTAATGGGATTTGAACATTGATATTGATATCAATGGATATTAATGGAATATCAATGGGATATAATGGAGTATAGGACAATCACCGTCTGGGTAAAATTTGAGCATTTGGGGATAGTAAATCCCCAAAGATAAAGGGTGTTTAAGGCTCAATTTACTACAATAATACTTTGTACTGAGCGGCTTAAACATGGCTATCACACCTGTGTTGAATTTCCCATTCCCCGGTGGTGGCTTAAGTTTTTGGCATGGTGTTTACCACATGTCTGAATAACCATATATAACAATATAAGACAATGATACTTATAGAATCTCATAAACATATATAGATCTAATCACAATACTATCATGTGGTTGGGAAACTCTATTTGTAACTGGCTCCCCATTTATTGTTGGGATGTTTCGATCCCCCACGCTCCGAAACGCTCCCTCCGTTCACCAGCTGGATAGAATAACAAGAACAATTCACCAGCCTGAGATGATAATAACAGATAAAGACAGTCATAAGTCATAACAATAACCCTTACTTGCCACATTCACTGGATTGGTTGAAGGGAAAATCTACAGGAAACCAATCCAATGACACATGTCTGAATGATAATCACAACTGATAAATACACCAACCATAGAGGGTGTCCAGGTCTTGGCTTGCTGCCTCGAAACACCTGACTACCTGGCTACAAGCCAAACAGAAGTTTGCCATATTTGCTGACATGACATGAAACATAGATCTTCAACACAAATAACACATATAATATCATATATACAAATATATAAATTCATAATGATTCATAGCTATCACATCATAATGGTTGGGAACTCCATTCATAGCTCCAACTGGCTCCCCGTTGCTGCGAATCATTCGATCCCCCCGGCTCCGAACCCCTCCGAACTCACGACTGGATAGTATCATATCTATGTCAACCATATATGGGGGTTTCATAAGTCATGGGGGATGCTTAAGGGACAACGGTTGTTTCAATATGTTTCAATATGTTTCAATATGTTTCAATATGTTTCAATATGTTTCAATATGTTTCAATATGTTTCAATATGAAGGAATGGTCAACACCAAGTCAAGGCTCAATATGTTTCATTATGTTTCAATACGTAGTCATGGTCTTGATACTCATCGAGACTTCGCCAAGTCATCCAAGTCATCAAATATGGGGAGTATCCATATTTGTGTTTTAATGACTTAGAGATGAGATTGGGGTAACCCCCATGACCACCAGAGAGTTTCGGGTCGTGACCGTCACGTGGCAATAATAGGTCGGCAAGATGTCCAGCGGCACGTCGTCCATGGCCAACTTGGCCTTCATCACTTGCTCTTGGCCTCGTTGGACTGCATTGGTAGAGGTTTTTGGATGGCTTTTCTGCGCCAAAATTGTGATTTTATGGGATAGTAACTGGGATATAAATGGGATATTGATGGAATAATTAATAGGATATCAATGACAATATGTTAATCGAGATCTGGGTTGGTCTGGGAGATGAACCGTCAATAATAATAGCGACTTAATTGGAAATAATTGGGGATAATTAATATGATTGGAAACGAATCGGATGCAAACCAGCAGTATCATATTCGGATCTGTCTAAAAACAAGTTTTTTTGAAGATTAAGCATTTTATGATGAGATATTATATATATATATATTATATGTAATATATATAATATATAGTATATATATTATATTTTATATATATCATATATATATATATATAAAATATAATATATATAACATATATTATATATTATATATATATTACATATAATATATATATATATTATACATTTATATTACATGTAATGGGAAGATATACTGCAACCAACCATGGAACCAACTACATAACCTTTCAACAAACATTTTTGGTGACCTACCAATCCAATAATAAGCTTGGAAATGGGGGGGATATTGACCAGGAGAAATGCGGGTATAAAAAACCAACCATAACGATAAATGTGACCCCCAGGATATCTGGTTGTTGATGGTGCAAAAAGCTCAACAAATAGAGCCCTTTTCTTCATGGGGGTGTTACCTTTGTGGGGAGTTGGTTGAACAATGATCCTAACTTCGAGTCTTGGAAACATGACATGTGTTTTGTTTTCTCCTCTGGATAACCATGGCAATCCAAATGATTATGTATTCTGATCAATAAATACTTACTCCCCTCTGGTAAACCAACATTGCCATTTCACCTCACCATTTCAATAGGCAAATAATCATCTATAGTTTCGGCAATTTTCCATAGCAAACTGTTAGTTTAGTGGAGGGTGAGTGGACATTTCCATAGTTTTCCATATCTAATGTCATAGTTAACTGCACATTTTCAATAGTTATATATAGTTCTACCATAGTTTGCCATAGTTGTCCATCGTTACTTTGCTAATACTTCATTGGACAATTCCATAGTTTCAATGGATTGGTTAATGGGAAAATTTTGACCGGAACCATGGATTTTCCCATCAAATATAAGGGTTTCCTGTAAAATTTCCCTTAAACCAATCCAGTGATAGTTATACCCTGTATTTTTCCCTTCGCTTTCCATGCCATTCCATGAACCGAGCTCCGGGACAGATGCGGCCGTCCAAAACATCATCAGCCCAGTTCTGAGCTGAGCTGCTGGGAGAATCTCATGATGACGGTAACTACATTTGGGGGTTTCCTAGAATGGGGATCCCCCAAAAATTGATGGTTTTTAAGGGAATACCCGATCTAGAAATGGATGATTTGGAGGTACCCCTATTTTAGGAAGCCTCCATTGAAATACACGGATTTTCAAATTTATCAACATATATAAACTATAGTAAATGTCATTACTATGTTTATTGATTAATGGGATTTACGATAAATTAAACTAGACCCTGCATATCATCATTTTGGAGTGGAAACTAATCTTCGAACCCCAACAACTGCCAGGGTCTATGTTAATTGACCAGAGGGTAATAGGATGATTATAGGATTTCATGATCTACTTGGACGATTGCGGGATGACACCATCCGTTTTTTTTATTTGACAATTTGCGATGAAAACTCGCAATTTTCAATAGGCAAATCATCATAAACCATGCATCAACGGGCTACTGACCATAGCTATGTTGAATAACCAGAGGGTAGGCATGGATTGGAAAAAAATGATGGTTCAAGCGAACTGTCCTCTCAGAGCCCTTTGGCTGTTGCAACAAAGCTTTCTGGATGTCCCTCACTTTCTGAAAGGAACACAAATTCCGTGGTTCCAAGAGAGACCGATGAAGCAAATTCAAATGGAGGTTTCCTAATGGCTGGGGGTACCCAAATAGCTGGATGGTTTATTTCATGGAAAATCCCTATCTAGAAATGGATGAGAACTGGGGGTAGCCCTATAGGAAACCTCCAAATGACCATGGTCCAGGTGGGGAAAACCGAACTCAGAAAATTGTCATGTGAAACCTGATGCAAGTGAAGCAACCAAATGGGAGTCATGATCAATCGGCATCAACGTGTGGTGTGGTGACCCAAAAAGACCCAAATCTGCAGTCAACTTGGAAGTGCATTACTTCACCCATGTATAGCTTAGGTTTATGCCACTTATAAAAGTGGTGAACTAACCATTATTAACGTCCAACTGGGTCTGAAATTTATGGAAAACCCTTTGAATCTGCTGGTAAATTTCCCTTTTCCTTGTAAGAATTGCCATTTTCGGGGTACTTTATTTGTTCAAACACACCCAACTGGGATGCACCAACTACCCGGTTTCGCTCCTGCACTGCGTTCAAAAATGTTGACCAATCTCTCAACCTTGGAGTTTTGGTCAAAGCAGACCCTTCAAAGCAAACAAAACAAATATGGGGGTTTCCATAAATGGGCGTACCCAAAAATGGATGGTTTATAATGGAAAACCCTATCTAGAAATGGATGATTTAGGGGTACCCCTATTTTAGGAAACCTCCATATAGTACAACCCTACTACCAGCCATCAATCATCAGCCAACCATCATGCATGGATCATCTCCCCATTATCGATCACTTTTGCAGCTTCAAATTCCCATCTTTGGTGATTCAATCCCCATTCTTCATGTTTGATTCCAACATATCCCAACTTATAACCATCTTTGGTGCGTTGGTCATCCAAATGTTCATGCTAAAACATATTTAATATGTCATGTCCAAAATAAAGCATATTACTGTACAAGGTGGCCCCCTTAGTTGTATCTTGTTGTATAACCCCTATTAACCATAGTAATATCAGCCATAATCCCTGGTTGATCAAGCTATAGAGTTTGCTATCTCATCTAAACATGACTTTCAAAATGGCTTCCGTATCAACCAAACATGGTCAACCTGAGAAATCTTGCAACAAAAGCAACTGGTTGTAGCTGGTTAGTATAACCATCTACGGCAAGAAGAACAACTACCCTCCAGTAATTAAAGGTGGCAATTTTTCACATCCGCTGTAAATAGAGGTTCTAAATGGGACAATCCCTTAGAACCAAAATGAATTCGAGCACGGGCGACGTTTGATTACTAGAGGGTAAATCAAAGAACTGAAGTATCCATCCACGGTCGACCTAGAACAGGTGTTCAAACAAAAAAAACAGAATCATGTGGCGGAAAGTATTGCTCACATCATGTATAGATACAAGCAGTCCCCAGGTGCTCCCTCGAAATCCCACACTAAAAATAGGTGGATACATGTGGATAGATGATTTCACATTATTTCACCATACCCTCTGGTAAACTAACATAACTATGGGAAATCACCTTATTTTTAATGGGGAAATCCACTATTTCTATGGCCATTTTCAATAGCTACGTTTAAGGGAACCAGAGGGTACTATGTGATGGCCCGGCTAGCAGTTATATAAATATCTATAAATGGTGATGTTCCTGTAGATTTTCCCTTAAACCAATCCAATGAATAGTTCAATTTTGATTTCCGCAGAATTTCTTGGGGCTGAACTCAGCCTTCGACTCCAAGCCGCATCGGGGCCAGTTGCCTCCAGTCGCTGATCCGATTTGGATCTGCATCTGGCTCCAGATGGATACCTCCGTTCTGAACGCGACCATGTTGAGGGTATACCCCTCGGGTAAACGTTGAAAGATGTGGAGGATCCAAGGTTTTTCCCGGGAAAATGGTCTAGAAATGGTTGATTTGTCACATCTATTTTAGTTTACCCTAGGGTATTCATCGATCAAATTTGCAAATATGCATCCTTCAACTACCCTTCACCAAAGTCTACCCCCAAAAAAAAGGACCTCGAGGCAGGTCACCGTGCTTGGGGTTTCTGCGGAATGGGCCATGGAGTCTGCATCAATACCCTGATCCCGTGATGGATTCACACAACAAATAGCTGCTTAAATTCATATTATGTGTGCAAGTACTATACATACTCTACTATACATAACCATTCATACATAATATATATATATATGTGTGTCACACTTGTACATATGCGCGCAACAGATCGCCCAAAAGACCGTCCTTTCTTGAAAGTCTTGACATGAAACATCGTAACCCAACCTTTTCATCGCAGGGACTGTCCATTTCTAAATACTAGGTAACATGCGACAATACAGCTACTAAGTGCTGATTATCATTTAGTGAACCAATTAACAAACTCTTCGTGAGAAGCCCTGTCGTGATGGCACAAAAATTCTACGCCAAGGAACCCAAGGTTGGACCGGCCAAGAGAAAGAAGAGCGCATGCATCGCTTTCATCCTGAGTTGACTCCGACGGAAAGGGTTGCAGGCAACGGTGGCCTTTTAAGAATACATACAGTATATAATATATATATATATACATATATAATTTATCTGAACATCTCCACTTTCTCTTTATAACCACCATCAGTTGGGACATGACCCAATTCTTATGGTTTGATATTTTATAGCCACTGGTTAAGTGGAACTGCATTCCGAAAGAATGGATTGGTTGTGATTGGTTCAAGGGAGATTTTACCACTGAAACAATGGATTTTGATCCCAGATATAAAAGTAGGAGGTTCCTATAATTGAATGGAATATCATGGGGCGTCAATTGAACAATTAACTGCGCTATATAGTAGGTATTTCTCAAAATTGGATCCTGCTTTCCATCTTTCCCATCAACCAGGGATCTTCCATTTTGAGAGCATCAAGGATTTGGCCCCCAAGCATGGGAGATCAGTGACAATCATGGGGTGGAACCAACATAGATATGGAAAATCCACCATAGACGTAGATGCGTAAAAAAAGGGAAAACTGGGGATTTCCAAAGTTATGTTGGTTTGCCGAAGGGTAGTTGCCAACACAGTTGGACCTTACCATGTTCATCAATTTTCGCATTTACTTCCACTGTCACCATGTTGAAAAGCACCAAAACAGCCCGGAGCCTGATATCGCTTTGTAGATGGGGGAGTTCCCCCTCACGGCCATCAAATCATTAGATCATATTAGATACTGTGGATGGACAAGCCAGGACTGCATCAGCTATCATTGGTACCGGATTTCACCCTTTCGATTCACCAGTGGATGAAGTTTTCTCCCAAGATTTTCAAAGAAATCCAGGTGGATCCTGGGGTGGTCCCGGACTCGTTTTTTCGAGATGATAGTTGGTCAAGATCCATCCCATTCCCCAAATATATCCCCGAAATTTCAAACAAATGGGACCCCCAATTTTTTACATCTTGGTATAGCTTGAATCAGATGGAACATCAAATTGCTCTCTAGTCATCTATCCTGGCTCTGGAAATAAACACATCTGATCATTTCGAGATTTTCAGCGGCAGAAGGGACATGAGAACCAGCTGAATTTTCCCCCTTCCCAGCAGAGCTTCACCACCATGGGAGGCCGAGTACATAGTTTCAGGGCCTTAGAAAAAAGGGGGATTTCTAAGAAGAATCAGTAGGACCATCAATAATCCCATGATTGATGAGTGGTACTGTCATGAACACTGAAACATAATCAAATGGATTGTAGGTGGAAATATGTGGAAATAGATTTAATTGGAAACATATATATATGTCTATATCCATATACTTCTCGGATACCTTAGGATGCAATGTCAATCGCGGATGAGACCGAACCCCTAGCTGTTGGTTGGGGGGATTACTTCCAAAAACCTGATAAGCCATACTTCCAAAATAGTGATAAGCTACTGTTGAAATTGGATGAAATTGGTACAGAACCCCCCTATATATCCGAGTGATAAACTTGAGGTTCAGCAAAAGACTGGGTTAACATTATTCATGATCAAAATTGAATAATCATTACCACTTTGTTGAGGGGATCTACAAATGTATCAAATTTCGATAACTAAGAACAGTAATGGGTGTTTGTTTTTTATTGATTTCATATACGTTACTAAAGATGTCCAGATTGTCCCAAACATGGATCCAGCGTTTCATTCCGAAATTTTATGGACTGTTTGAATTGTTTGACACTAAAACAGATCAAGGTCTGTGGCTTGGGCGTCGCTCATTGCACTTTGCTGCTTCATACGTATTCGATATTCCCATTTTGAGACCATCCCAAGAAACAAAAGGTGCGCTCTAGGTATAAGTTGGTTTATTAACCGACCAAACTATACTTAGTACCAGTATCATGATAAACCCCAACTAAGCTATCCTACACATAAACTCACTTAGCCAAGTACAAGCTGTATGGCGCAACACCTTGTGAGTATTCTCTTTCTGTCTCATTTATCCACATTCATCAACAAGTCATCATTGCTTCACTGATGTTTAAAACTGGGGGAGGGCGAGACCCAGCGAAGCTTCCAGGATATGTTCAAATGGAGAAATCAATGAGGGGAAACGCAATGGTTGAACCACGCATCTGGCTATGGCTCAAAATTATTGTACCAAAAATTGTGATGTTTAATGGTAAATTAACATCAACCAACGAATTATAGGGTTAATAATTTTGAGCCATAGCCATCTATGTTGATGATTTTCGTAATTTAGAAAGACAAACACTCCCATGTCACATGTCACATGCTCCACGCATGGATACTTACCAACATTTACTCCAAGAATCACACAAATGTAGGTAAATAGCCATGCAGTCGCAGATGGGAACAAAAGTCGGACTTTCCATTTGCATGTTTGAAGACAAGACGTTGAACTTCATTTATGGAATGATAGCCCTATTTAAAACCATTATAACCATTTATAGCTGATGAAGGGCCTTAAGTATGGGTTTGGGGACCCTCCATTTTAGGTGACCTCCATATCCTGCTGAACACAAGAATAGCTTGCCAGTTGATGTTCATCCAAAAAGAATATAGTGCAATAGATTGATGCATCTCTGCATTGCAATGAAAAATCAAATATTGTCACCCGAACGAGTAAGGCCTTAGCAAGGGCTCACTAAGCCCCAGAAATCCATATCAGCCATAACTGCACGGGTTTCAATACTAAGTCATGGTCTAAAGACTTTCATGATTTGGGTACCCATATTTTAAGAAACCACCCGATGGTTTTTGGACCAAAGTACCTGCAGATCTTTCTGGTACTCATCGAAATCCTCGCAGCTTTGTGCGAAGGTCTTCACCAAGAAAGCCCTGCAACTGGCGTAGCAACTTGCGCGGATGCTCCATGGATGGTATGAGTTAGCAACATTCATCCTCAACATATGACTAAGTACAAGCAGGAAATGCTGGTAAACATGGAATTTGTGGGGGGGAAAATGGGTAACCATTCCATTTATCCATGTAAAATCATGTAAGTACTGCATGGATGGGATGAGGCCGCCGCTTTGCGGAGGTCATGACTAGTGCGAAACCGACCTTTTTCGGATGTCAAAGAATTTGAGCCATAGCCGCTTTGGTGAGCCCCCAGTGAAATCTAATGACATCTATAGATAACATCTATAAAGCATAAAACTTACCGATTCTGAGCTGAAGTAACTTAGCTATCCTTTGGGGGGGCCAAACATCTTTGTTGAAATACCTTCATCCCCAGAAGCTGATCTTCTTGGAGTTCCAACATGCTCAATTTTTACTCCTGAAGTGTACGATAGAATGATGGATGTTTAAGGTTGATCGAGAGACCACCAAGATCCACCAAGTAGATCATAATTGTAGGGGCACGTTCAGATCACTTGAACTTTTGTTTGGGGGACTTTCCTACCTTACGAGGGAACTGGGACGCCAGCAGGATATCACTGGTAAACCGACACATTCGAATTTCGTGGGGAATCAGGATTCTGAAGGGAGAATCCTATGGAGTGCTTTTTATAACCCCTGAACATCACCATTTATAGACATGTATATAACTGCTAGCCGGGCCATCACATCTTATACCCTCTGGTTCCCTTAAACGTAGCGACATAGAAAATGGCCATAGAAATTCCGAGATTCTCCCATCAAAAATAAGGTGATTTCCTATAGTTCTGTAACAGTTTACCAGAGGGTATCCCAAGTTTGCTCCCAGGATCCCACACCTGGAGCGCTTCTGAATCTCACCTCTGCGGAAGGATGATCTTGCTGGTTGCCCTCTGGTAAACGGTTACATAACTAAGGGAAATCACCATTTTTCATGGGAAAATCCACTATTTCTATGGCCATGTTCAATAGCTACGTTTAATTACCAGAGGGTATAAGATGTGATAAGTGGACTAAGCCTCTTTACCCTTTTTGCGGAACTGGGTAGCCCAGTGGTTTATAGCGAAGCAAATGATCGGAGGAACCACCAAAACTGGTGGTTCAAAGGGAGTACGGAGAACCTTCTGTCATCCCTCAGACTTGTTGGTTGAGGGCACGATTAATGGGTATTATGGAAATAACCTCCATAGGTTGAGATATGATGTAATCCCTACAACTATGGATATATAGCCAACTTAGTAGATCTTAGTAGTGGAACTGCACCCCCAAGTATGGATTGATGGTTTCAGATTCTTTTAAGGTCCTTCATAAATAACAACGAAAAAAGCAGGTCCGGCGACAAAAAATTGATCCACACCCATGTTTGTATGTCAGTCACTGCCCATATCCCCCATCTGTTCGGGTGACTCCCATCCAATCTGCTAACATTCCCACTTTTTGATTCCATGAATGCATGAAATATATTGAATAACTACCAACATGAACTCGCCAAAATGGCGCATTCACGTAGCTAAAAATTGAACTATACCAACACACAGCAGTACGAGAGTATTTGCAAAGTGATGCTCCAGTTTGTTAGGTAATTTGGGATATAACCAGGCTAACTTGAGTTTAGGGGGATATATCGAACTAGATATCTGGGTAAACAGAAGCCAACAGTGAAATTTCACTGAGAGGCACCGTCTTGCAATTATCCCAAAAACCATGACCCTGGTTGGTAGATAGACACGTACGGCACGGTATCCGTTGTTGACACCAGCAAGATTTAAAAAACAATTCCTCAACCAATCAACAAATGTACTGGATGGCTGCCAGCTGGTACTCAAACATAGCAATGGGAAAATACCCCAGCAATAGTTCGATGCTTTTCCCAGCTATGAACCTCCATGGCTACGCCACGGAATTTCCAGCGGATGACCAGCGCCCCGCCCCGCCAGGTGGCGAATCTGGTCTTCATCCGTCGTCAAGGTCAGGCGCTGACACATTGCAGGGATCTGAACCTGGGGATCAGATAAAACAAAACACAGGGATTGTTACAAATGATATGATATGATATGATATGATATGATATGATCCAACAACAACAACAACAACAACAACAACAACAACAACAACAACAACAACAACAGGAGTCCCCGGAATGTGCTCTTCTGCGCCCAGCAACGCGCTCGGCCAACTGGGTCTTGAAGCCATGAACCTGGTCGTCCAAATCAACGATAGACCTGGTCGTGCTTCATTGGCCAATCTTAGACATGATGCAAAAGACGGGTGAGTAGTTTCAAGCCTACTGAAACATTTCAAACCAGAAACCAAATCAATTACTTCTTCTTATATCATTATATATATATATATTACACACCCCTACAGTAGTTTATATGTTACTTTGGCGGATTCCCAACTGATTCATGCCCATGTTGACAAAATTTGTTGTGGCCTGTGGGTATACGTGTGTTATTGTCAGTTGGTGGAAGCTACCCAAACGTGCGCCAGGTAGGATCACTGAACTTACAGAGATTCTGATCACATCTGAATACTGGTATTTGCACGGAATTCATAGCCCTACACGGGCCATCTTTGGGGATAGTTCGCCACAAATCCTGACTCAGGGCTAAAGTCTCAATTCTCATCATGATGTGTTCCGTTTTAGTCTGATGATCGTTGGTTGTGTGCTCCCATTGCTGTTGGTTGTATCCCCAGCAAGATCCAATAATCCCATATATTCGCAGCATATGCGTGCTCAGAATATCATTATCAGATGGATCTACACTTGTTGATTGGTCGCGATTATGATTGGATGTTCTTAGTTACATGTCCACTTTTGTGATGCTTACATACTAATCCCAATTCTACATGTTGCCCATATATATGTCGTAAAACCGGATTAGTCCACACTGGAAGGATACGTTAGAATGATCTGTTTTGCTATACATGAATTCCATAGAGCCTACGAGCAGAGTAAGGAGAATGAAAATCGGTAGTCAAACATGGCTAGCAGGTGGCAATGGAAAAATCCCCATCTATCCATCATCTATGATGGAGGTTTATGAGGTTTATTGCTGGGAAAATCAACTAAATGGTAGATTTTCCAGCTAGCCATGTTTGATTCATGTTAAATAAGCAAAAGATAGCAATAGGATCCATCATCCTGCCAATTTTATGGGGTGGATTTCGACCATCAATCCGGCAAGCCAGGTGACTCAAAGGCTTCCCCCGTCAACTTTTCCACCGTGACCACAGCCATCGTTCAGCCCTGCGACCTTCATGGAGAGTGGGGTGAAATGTCGGTTTTTGGGTGCTGGAACTCCCGTTTTTTGGGGGATACGGATCCTAGTTTTGGCTCATGGCTCTCCTGGCCGCTTTGAAGTTGGTGGTCTTGATGGTTAATGTTCCAATAAATTCCACTTTGGATCGGAAAAAAACACGTGCTGACAGGATGCTGAACTTCCAAGCCACCAGGCCAAAAAAAAGTTCACCGTTAGTGAACTAGATTCCTTCAGAAACAGATGATCCACTTGGGATATGAATCTTCCACAATATTTCAACATCCTCATCTTGTGTTGGTGGAGTTCCACGCTGCATGGGATTGTCGCATGCTGGACATAAGCAAAATCAAGCAACAAAGGTAGAATGTTGTGCGTTGAAGATCCAATTATCTTCACTTGTCTTCTAGCAATGTGGTCAATCAAGTGATGAATCATCACTATGGGAATATAATAGCACCCAGCTTGCAAGGACTCTCAGGTCCCAAGTATTCAATTCCTAAACTGAAAATACGCCCGTTTCAAGGACGAATTCCGCCTTGGAAGGCTCATCTACAGTGAGGTCGGCGAGTGAGGTGCCCAATTGTTGGGGCTGGGTCAACGCATTGGGTTCCATGTGCTGTTCCAACAAGAGTGGGGTTATGTTGGGTACTTTGCCTAGTGAAGTTGGTTCTGTTGGTTTCTGAAGTATCCCCCCCCCTTTAACGTGACGTGAAAAAAAAACACTCCGCTGCCACTTTTCCACCGCCCGCAGCAGATGGCGAGCGAGGGCAGAAGATGTTCCTTCACATCAGCACATGAGCTACTGACATAGCTCCAAAGGGCATGGTGGTCCCCAAATTGGGGGTGATGATTCTGATGATATGTTTTAATTGACTACATGATGATCATGCAATTCTTACAAAATTCCTGAAAAGCTGAAATCCCATCCACTACTACAGCTTAATAACCAGGTTGTCAGTAGCACACATCAAGCGCATCCCATCACATCTTACCAAAGCGAGAACTATCCTCCGGTCATTTGGGGTTCAACCTATCTAATTTAATGGCTATTTGACTATTTAGCAACTAGCAACTAGATTAGTCATATCCCAAATCATGAGCCAACCAAACCTACTTTTCAAAAATATAAATAAGCAGTTAAGAAGGCATATATATATATGTATTTATATATATATATATATTGGATAACTTCAAAAACTCTTCACCAACAAGAATATTTTGGGATAAGTAACCCCAATCCTAATCATCAATCCAGTGACGTCGCAGTGAGTCGTTACCGACTGGGACAGCTGATGCTACCCGAGGCGCAGCTGACGCTTTGGCCAGGCGTAACCAGGATGGACTTTTGCAGTTGATGTGCATGTTTCTTTCAATGGATTCAATGGTGAAAAATCGAAACCGGACACCAAAACCAACAAATATATGGAGGTCTCTTAAAATCGGGGTACAGTACCCAAATCAGCCAAAATTAGACCACTTTAGTATTGAAACCCATGGTTTTTGGGTTCCCCCATTTTAAGAAACTTCCATATACCCTGCAAGAACTCCCTGAATCAGATTCTGGGATCTCAGAGTTGTTGCTTATACATGGTCATACGCCATCAAATGTTGCCAAAATATTGTACTAGTGGTTCCCATGCTGAGATTTCACCAATTTGCCATCATTCATGCCATCTTCATTGCTTCACTGCCAGATCAAAACCAGATCTGCCAAAAAAGATGCCAGGTACATACCTTGCTCTTTCTAAGCCACGCCGCAGTGCTCACTCAAATGCTATGCACATGACCCTCCAGCATACTCAAATACATCCTGTGAGCAGCAAAGCGAAGCGCTAACGCCTGAAACGCGAAGGCCAGGTCGATGGCATTCCTGGCAGAATCTGCGCTGCTTGGAAGATACCAGGGTACCGGATTGGTAATACTTGGGTTTCTCTGCAAATGATGGGAAAACCATGGGAAAACTATGGGAAAACCCCGAAATTCGCTTGTTGATCATCATTTTGCCTATTGAAATTGCCATTGAGGGCTTCAAGTCCTTCATTTTGCGATACAACGGGTGCTGATAGATGGACCTGGAATGTACATGGAATATCATGCAATGCTGCTAGGCTACCCCAGGGCGGCCCCAGCCCGGTGTTGGGAGGTAAATGCTCACATCAACTTAAACTTGGTCAGGCACCCGTTGAGCGAAAGGATTGGGATTTAGCAATGGTTTTTTGGGACGAAAAGAGCATTTTTTTTCTCAAACATGACCCCATCTTTGGTTGAAGACCATGACTGGGAATGGTTGAAATCCCTCCCATGGTGGATGGTGACTATGGCAGCCAGGATGAATCACGCATTTCCAGCATGGCGGACCGGAGCCGAGGGTCCGCTGCATGGAATCCAAACTTGTCTTGGTGATGGTCCACATCGAAAGGTCTTCCGTAGCAAGCAACTTGTTCTTGCGAGATTCCCCTGGTGCGGTAGAAACCCCAGTTGCCTATTCAGGTAACTTGGGAGCCACATAACTAGGCAAATTTCCCTCTGGATACCCATGGGGTACTATGTGGTAAAACACTATAAAACTATGGGGTAAAACATCATTCTTATATATCTTCATGGGTACTTGGAGGGTCTAGGTAGGCCAATTTTCGTGGGTTGATGAGGAATAGATCGAACTTGTGAATTGGGGGGCACCACCTTGTCAAGTCATCGACATGCGGTTGTGGTTTAGAAAGTACTCAGGGTCCCCTGGTGAAAATACATGAAGATTTGACTGGGATTTCTGGATGTTCATCCCCCACAAATGATACAACAGGCTGTCGGTTTAGAACCATCCCAAAAATCAGTCTCGACATAACATAGATAGGTGGATGAACCACACATGAGCAAACTACCAACACAACAGGGAATTTGAATCACATTGCTGGCTACAAGATGATTGACGAGCATGACTGGTAAGGGTCTCATCCAAGCTTGACAAATGAAATGCCCTTTCGGTCATACCGTGAGGATCATCAAAATTCATCCCGGAGCTGCTTTAATTGATAATTAATTGTTAATGGATGTTAATGGGCTTATGAATTATCTCTTGATTCATGATGGTTTCAACATGTTTCAACCCATTTTCCACAAGGTCATGAAATTGATGGGTTTCGCAAGCTTCATTTGTGGGACCCGAAAAACAACGATGGGGTGGGGTCCAACCCAACACAACTAAAACTGGAATAAAGTGACCAGAAATCATATTCAAGAATGGGCTAGCGACTCGGTCAGACTGAGGTAATGTATATGTATATATAATCCACTGTTTTCCAAAGTGATTTCGCGAAATATTGCTCACTTATAATTATTAAACTTGGGGGATCTTCATGTTTGATATTCCAATATTGAAAATGAGTGCCCAAAAATGGTTTCTCAAAAAATGGTGATTTCACTATTGTTGATTGCCGGAGAGTACCATTCTCAGACGCCAACCAGCCGAAAAAATTAGCCATCATCAGTCCCGACAAGGCCTGTGAAGAGGTTCAGTTCGCCGACCCAATGTCCTCGCGTTCGACAAGGGTATCTAGTTGGTTTCAACCCGCCTGAAGTCAATATGCTGGGTCACTTGGTTTGATCCAAGAACTAGGCCTATGGAGATGTAGACTAAGTTTCATGGATTATATGGCTTTGTCTTAAAATAGCGGATTTCTGGGAAAATGATGATCATCCATTGGAATTGGGGGTACTGTACCATACTGTACCCTATTTTCAGACAAACCCATATTAATTGATGGTTGTGGAGTATACCCTCTAGTAAACTAACATAGCTACTGAAAATAGCCATTGAAATAGTGGATTTTCCCATTCGTAGCATGGTGATTTCCCATAGTTATGTTAGTTTACCCGAGGGTACCCCATTTGTCTCTAAGGTTGAGATCATCTCCCAAAGCTTGTGCCACGAGATGTGCCGAGCTCGGCCATCAAACGCACCCAGTTTTGACAGACTCCATGCTGTCGAACAGGTGATGTCCCGGCAATAAACAGCCATGGACTTGGACAAACTCCAAGCGGTGCAAATGCGTTTTGTTGCAAGACACCCGGGAATTCGTTCGAGGCATTCAAAATTCAAGGTCTGTATAGGTCTGTACAAGTTCAACATCTTGCAACGCTGGAACAACCTGCTTCCCCTTGTCAAAGCAAGACCAAATCGTATCACTGGCCTAGCATCCACTGGCACCCTTAAAGGCAAAAAAACACATTGATAGTACAGCTGTCAGGTTGTCAGGCTGTCAAGAAACATTCCGGCTCTACAACCGTACCACGACCCTTTGCAGAAAATTCAATGCTGAATCACAAAGCAGGACCATGCTACTTTCCTGCCTATGTCAGCTTGTTCTGTGCAAGGGATGATGTGCTACAGCGCTACGCATACCGGGGGTACAAATACAATTGCCAAAATCAACTGAATTTTTCCATCATCGAGTTCATGTCGTCGATAGCCCACTTGGGGATCGTCACTCCTTCGAGGCAATCCGTCAAGTCTGGACTGCTTTGATGCTTTTCGCGCCGCTCCACCTTCACTTCCTCTCCCTCTTTTCCCTCTTTCAGCTCACCCTGCATCCCTAACTCTTTGAGGAGAGACATCAGACAGCTTCGGGTTTCCGTCTTCCAGCTGCGGAAGGTCACTGGCATCACCACTTTCGCCGACACGTCGCCGTTCACAAGTTGCTGCAAACCCTGAACTGTGCCTTTGGTCAAGGAGTCGGCACAATTCTGGGCCCATTTCTTGCACAATAGTGTGTGAGGGTTGCCACCTGAATGCACCGCTGCCAGGCTGACGAAAGAGCGTAAACAGTCCTCCGTACTGCGCAGGCACACGATGAACTTGGCATCCGGAAAGGCTGCGGTGATGTATTGCGGCCATGGTGAGAAGGTGAGCATGCGAGCAATGTAGAGCTTGCTCTCCTTGGTTTGCGGGTCCAAATCCTAGCACCCTAGGTACCCTAAATAGGTGGTAAAGGGCTATTCCCCGAAATGGCTATTCCCCATTATTCCCCTAAAATCCACTAAATATGATAATAATAGATTTTGACCCATACCCATACTTATACTATTTCCCTTAAATGGATCCAACAATGGTGGGGAAAACAAACAAATCACCTGCAACAAATCCAGATCACTGGCTTGCGGATCAACAATCGTCTCATGCAGCCCTTGATGAACATCATATCTGCTTCTGTGTAGTCGCAGGATGCACGGAAGAGGCCAAGGTCATCCACCATAGCTGGGAAAAGCATCGGCAACAAAATGTCCTTGAACTTCAACAGCAACCATTGCTGCTCCTCTGCCACTTCATCAACAGCAATCCGGTGCTGAGGAGAGTCGAGAAGGCTCAGGAACATGTTGGCCAAAGGCTTGAATGGTTGCATGCAATACCACTGGATGAGTGAAGGAAAAAGCACATCATAGAAGGTCAACGAAGCACTCTCTGGCAACGTTTGGCTCAGCATATGATGCACATGCGTGGAGGCACTTCGGGGATGACCCAAAATCACCACCACATCCTCTCCCTGCCATGGCCGTGGCCACAGCTCCAGTAGGAGATCCTCCAACTCCAGCAACACGTGTGTGACGAAACAATGCATGCCCCATAGCAAACAAATCATCACCTGGCCGAGCTCCTTACGTTTCAGCATGGCACACATGAGTTTCCACAGCAAAGCCGTGGCCGACATCGTGGTGCTTTTGCTTTTGAGGAAAGGACTTTGCAATGCAGCAGGCAAGGAAGCTGCTGCCACAGCTGCAATTCCAAGGGCCACAAAATGCGGGAAAGGACGGATGATCGAGAGGAAGCACAGGCAGCTGGTAGCAATGACCAAGCTGCCGCCACTCTTTGAGCGATTTCCCAAGACGCACCCAAGAATGTGTGCGGCCAGAGCTAGCGCCAAGCAAAACAGGCTGAAAGCGGAAACCACTTCCATGGCTTCCAGAGCCCGACAAAAGCAACTAAACTCGTGCGGTTTTATACTGTTTGCAGCTGAGCCCAAAGATATGCCAAAGTTCAATGAAGTTTGGTGCCAAGTTCGGGCCAGCTTTGGAACCCCAAAAATGGAGGTGTTCGGTTCCTTCAGATCTTCGGATATCTTAGGCGGGGCAATTTTCAGCAGTGCTTCGACTGCCAGCACTGCACAAGTTCAACTGTTAAATATACTGAAATGCTGCAGTGGACTTCATTGGACATCCACCAAAGAGCCAACTCAGCCAACTCCTTTTCTGATCGGATTTCAGTTGGGAGCTTGTATCTTTTCTGTCGGCACATGAGTCACTTGCAACACCTCCCCATGTCATTGTGGGTTCCTAGACCTTCAAGCGGTTGGGATTTTGGATCCATACAGTACCCATGTATTTTGCCTGATTGAATCCGCAATTTGAACTTAATCCCCCCAGTGTCTTTCCCAATTTTTTTGAGTTCACACTCCTAGGTTTCACAATTCTTCTGGCTCAAGTGCGTATTTCTTCTCACTTGGCCCGGTGCTGTGAGAAGACTCCGCGCCTCCTTAGCCTCCGCGTTTGTTTCTTTGATTTTTTTGGCAAGTTGACGCCCTCGGTTTTTCCTATTTCTTTTTGGTTTGCTCCAAAATTGTCCTCCATATGTTGTTGCTTCATGTTGCTTCAACCCATATTTTCTCCGCCATCTCTCTCCAATAATACTGCGCAGTTTTCCCTCATTCTTGCAGGTCAAACTGATATTTCTGGCTGAACTCATCATTTTTTCAATAGATATGAGGGAAAATCTACAGGAAAACATAGTTTCCCCTGTAAATTTTGGGGTTTTCCTATGTTTTCCTGCATTTTTTCCCCTTAAACCAATCCATTGATTTGCCTGGTGTTTCACCATGATTTTGCAGCTTAACACCCCACATCTCACATCTATTGTCACCGGCAACGCGCCGCACCTCGCACGCAGGTCTCTACGAAGTCGGAGTCGGCATCGACTAAGCGACAGAAGTCATCCACCACTCCAATGTGACCAGAGACCAGCAGAAATGCGAAATCTGACCTGAGAAAAGTGAAGTGGGTATGGGTTAAAACTTCTAAAATTGTGCTGGGGATAATAACTATAGTTAACTGGGTTTAATATGGTGTATCATCCCACCGATCCCTACTAGTTAGTAACTATAAATTCAAGCCATCTAAAAATATGGGATAACCCATGGGTTAGCCTCAATCAAATGTGGTTTACTGGAAAATCCATGAATGAGTTCGATGATTTTCCCAGCAAACTAAACCTCCATTTAGTTCGGGGATTTTCCAGCCAACCGCGTTTGTGTGTCTGAAAGTAGTTTGGCCCTAAATCCGTTTTGCTGAATCCTCATTGTTGCTATTAGAATTGTTGTTTGGGGGGATGAAATCCCCCACTGTGAGACACACCCAAGTCATTTTCCATTGTTGACTGCTGTATGTCATATTATGTCTATGTGTATATATATATATAATTATATTATATATGTATATATATATATATACGTCATGTATATCCTCATTCATATCCCCAATAAATCTTCATGAAATCCCCATGAAATCTTCCAAGTAACTCATCGCCTACGGTCCACAGCACCGTTCCCTTCTTGGCGCGTTGGAATTGGAAGAACTTCTGCAAGCCCTCAGCTGTCGCCATTGGCAGCTGCAAAGCCTCCAGGATCTCCTTCCACGCCTCCTCATGATGGTGGAAATCACGAGAAAAATGGTGCTGTTGGCCAAGAAAAAGTGGGATTTAACCTGCAGAAATCAACGAAATCGTTGGATTCTACCTACAGAAATAGGGATTGTACATGATTATCTTACTATAGATGCGTGCGATTTAAGCTCCACGAACGTGGGATTTAAGCAGCAACCATGGTTCAATCAACACCAATGTGGAATTGTGGCTGATTCATGATAGGTTTCTGTTGATAAGCATAACAGGCGAACTATCCTCGCCACAAGACTGCTTGGTTTCGAATTGTTGGTTTAAGCCATCATTCATGGGATGCTTTTTGTATCACCACCAAGAATGGTTTTTCTTGTACGCAATATTCTCCAAGCGATAAAAGTGGAACTGACACTGGTGGTTCATTCATATTGGTTTCGGCCACTATAAGTGGGTAAATCATCAAACATGAAATGGGAACTTCACTAGGCAGTAGCATGCAATCGCTGTTGGATATATGCTGGATTCCTCGACAGTTGAATGGGTGAAGATAAACCAACAAACATCACCGGGGAGCCACTTTGTATGGGGCAACATGATTTGGTGGTTGAGTCCTGCATTAGTTGGATGGGTGAACCACAAGTGGACATCACGAAGCGTTACGAAGAAATCGAGGTGGAAGATCAACGAAAGTGAAGTGAAACCAAGAAACATGTGTAATTACTATGGAACCCCCAAACCTGAGGTTAGGTATCAATCCTTTCACACCACAAGGTTGTGGGTTGGTATTTGTCAGGTGGGGGCCATGTAACAGCCAGTGAATGGGTTGTAATCCTAAAGAGGAGAAACCGTCGTGTTGTGGCAGTCGTAACTCCAGACCCTTGTTGGAATATGTTGATGGGTACGGGTACTATTTACAACTGGTTGCGGGGTGCATTGTTGAGTAATCATGTGTTGATGAATATCCATTCATAACAATGAAATTGTCACAATCTTTGTATTTTTTCCGAGCATCATCGCTGATGTTGGCTCAACACATCAAAATGCAGCAATTATGTTCTGGTGATGACTGAGTAGTGCCCCAGACCCTCTGCCATCCACTTCTACCGCGGTTGGTTGATTAAACCACTGAGTGAGTGTACTATCAAACCACCCTGAACTCTGGAAAATGTAATATGTTCAACCAAACCAATTACAGGAATACTAAAATACATACAATCAAGCAAACATACATCATGAGGTATTTTGATCATTCTTGATCCAAATACACTCCCTTTCCTCTACGAATAACTAACTGGAAAGTCCTAACCAATAGATTTACCCCAACCAACTCTCAGTTCCTCCTACTCCTCCCTCACCACCGGTCCAACCATGCTCCTGAAAGAACTGCACCTCCTCCCCCGTTGCGGATGCAGGGACCATGGCCGTGCTCTTCGCGTGCGCGCTGGCCGTGCGCTCGCGTGCGCGGCGGCTGCTGGCGCTGGCGGGGGAGTCGCCAGCCTCTGAGAGCGCGGACTGTTCCAGCTGCGTCACACCTTCCTGTGGGGAGATCATGAAGATGACCAGTGAGCGGGTCAAAAAAAACCGAAAGGGGCATCCCTTTTTCCTGATTGAGGTCGGGGATTCTCATGGATTTTGATCACCTAGCCCAGTTTGAGGGACCACTTGGGAGCTACCTGCAAGATGTTTAAAAACTAAACATGATAAAACACATGTTTTTGTTGGCCGCATTACCCAGAAAAAAATCTTAGCCAAACAATGAGTCGAGCAAAACTCATGAAATAAGGGCAAGTCTGGCGATATACAGTACAAATGAGATAGAACCAACATGAACCGACCAACATACTGCCTCTGGCTGGTTGAGGCAAACACTTGGAAAGTGGGGATTCACCCGCAATCACAGCTGACAGCGGAATATTCCCGCGTTTGTGGATGATGTTTCTGCCGAACATGGGGACTTTAATTGCCAGGGCTAACCAACAAACATACGGTTGTAGCTTATGTCACCAGCAAATTTGTCAAAGTTTTGTCCGAAGATGGGGTACCCCTAAATCTACCAGCTAATCATCATCTTTGCAGGCATAGCCCATTTCTGCGCAATCCCATGTGGGTTTCCAATGTTTACTGGTTTTGCAAGCAACTATAAAATGGAATCTGGCTGAATGATCATGATTGCTGAAAAAGAGAATAGCTGAAATAAGGCCATGTGGGGATGATTGCCCTTTCTATCCATCATTCCAGTCAGGTCACAGTGAGGTCATTCTAATTCATCCAGAAAAAAAATGTATAAGGTTCCAACCACCACACCATTTCAACTCTCCTCCATGTCTTCACGAAGATAGCATGAGTCAATAGCCTGCTGCAGAAGGGCCATGTCTGGTAATTCTTTCGGGAGCTCACTGCTGGGTAGGGAAAGTACATCCCAGAATATTCCACCCATATGCTCCATGCATGGAGTTGGTCTATTTCTGATGTACATGTTGGTAAACCATGGTAAACATTCCATACTCCTGGAGCATCTGGGCGTTGTCGATGGCTTTTTTTGCCCTTAAAGAGACATCGTGTAAACAAAGTTGGTGGTTGATGGATTGAATCCCAAATATGTGGACAAAGAGACGATGATGCATCAGGTCGACCTTTGACAGTTTTGGTAGACTTCCCCAAAAACAAGTTGGAGAAAACATCTCTTCTGCGAGGTCGAAGATGGGAAACCTTGCAAGAAAACGGTTAGATGATGTAAGGTGATGTGTAGATGATGAGAGAAAATGAACATAGACAAAGCTGGAAACATGAAAATTACGGAGTGGAGATCATTTACAAGATGATCTATCGCAAAAAATGTTCTATGCTTGAGGAGTCCTACAAACTCAAAGACATCACAAGTTCCATATGGTTCTGTTTCGAAATCACTGACCCTTGATAACCAAGGGAAGACCAAAACAGCTGCACCCCACTGAACTTCGAAGGATTTTCACAAACCTGATGACCCCTCCCACCAGAGCTGGGGACAATTGTAATCTTCACTGCTTGAAACGGTGACTGGCTTCCACCCCTCTGTAGCGAGACCATCATCCAAGGGATGGGCAATCGACAATTCACCTTACGAATGAAAAACCATCCTTTGCGATCGACAATTCCAGTTGGTTCAAATCTGTTCAAATCCATGTTCTAAAAAGGTGAAACCATCATTTTCAAGGGACGCAAGCAAAAACAACGTTGTTCGCCAGTGAAAAAACATTGAAAAACACATTATATCTAATAAATCCCTCATTGCTAAACAAAAATACAGCATGTTGAATTCCATTCTTTGCGGGCGAACCAAATACAATCAACAATAGTAGAAAAACAAAAACAATTAAAAAAAAAAAAAACTTGTTAATTAGAACAAAAGAACAGACACTTTCTGTGTATATACATATATATATACTGTATACATATATATATATACTGTATATATATATATATACTGTGTATATATATATATACTGTGTATATATATATATACTGTGTATATATATATATACCCTAGAAGTCTAAAGCACATTTAAAAAACAGTCGTTCATACAACACCGGTTTTCTATGAACAACATCCCTGGGTTGCAACCCTTCTTTTGGTGCCACAATCTGTCACAATGACAAAAACTGAAAGAAATCCACTTCGAAGAAGCATTGGAAACAAAATCACAAGGAACAAATCCTTGAATTGCTGGTAAAACGGGTAAAACACCTGAAGAAACCCAGCTGGTGCAGCCGAGCAGCTCAGGATAGCGCTTGACCTTGGAGAGATCCCGAAGGCCACTGCAAATCCTGTGTGTGGCTCGATGATTTCGATGTTGCATGGCTATAATTTTAGGATTATCCTCCAGGAATCAAACATGGCAATTGGAAATCCACTATAAATGGAGGTTTTAATGGGAACATCAATTCTAAATGGGTGAATTTCCAGCAAACCACGTTTGATTGCTGGAGAGTATTTTAGGGTCATATATGGGGGTAACATTTTATCCTGATTTTTGTGAACTATATGCCCTCTAAAGAAAGGGATCTAGTTACTCTAGTTACTGTTAAAAGCAACCCCAAAGCTATAATCTGTGGCTACAATCTAATGGTCTTTTCTATGGCTCTCAAATGGATTGACTACCGTCTTTCTGTCATCAGCTCCATGGCGAACTGCTGGGAAATCCCCCATTTGATGGTGATTTGAAAATGATCTAAAAACGGATGGTGGATTCTGCAACACGCCATGGTTTCCAGATGGTAGAATGAGGACGTTATCACGTCCTCAAGAAGTGATGGGATTCATATAATGTTGTGAAAAATCTGAAAATCAAGATTTCCTACTAAAATCACCAAAATTTGAAATATATACCTTGGTATGTTCAAAAAAACCTTTTCCGGCAGAATGACTCCAACCAGAATCCCACCCAACACTAAACAATCATGAAAACGAGGCACAGTGTGAGGCTTCACCCCTCTTGCTTGATAATCCCTGACCCAAGCTGGCCAAGACTATACTAGTCTTCTGCAGAAACTAACCTTGAGCATTTAGACTGTTCCTTTGCTACACACATTACCCAGAAAAAATCATCCAAAATACTACCAGAACAGAAATCCATAAACTATCTATGAACATCCATGAACTAATCCATAAATGCGAACATTACCCAACACAGATCCGTAAAAAAATCCAGAAACAAATCCATAAATTCCAAGAAACCCTTATGTTACTTTTTCTTTTAAGTGGGGATTTCTTTCTGGAATCCATATCCACCAAAAAAAATATCAACAAATCCAAGTGTTTTGCCATAGGTCAACATTCCAAGAATGTACCAACCAAAAAAGGCATCAAATGTATAAGTTCATGATGAATCCCCGTTTTATATCAACATCATATCCCCATGAAAACATCATAATATTCCCATGATCCACCCCAAAAAAAAAACATGAAATATCACCATGAAAAATATGGTGTTCTTTTCGCCAGGGGTCAATGCCACCTGTTGGCTGTACAACATCTTTGCCGCCATCTCCAGTTGTACGAAACTCGAGGAGTCCATCGAGGTTACTTGTGCGAAGTCGATGATCACTGCACTGCAACTCACCTAGGCTGAGCTAACCACACTTGTGGACCGAAGAAGGAGTTCCCAAAGAGGAGCTACACAACGGCAATGCTGAAAAGATGGCAATCATGAAAATATCCCATGAATATTCAGAGGCTGGAAGTTTCCTGGAAGTTGATTAGAATGAAGTTGTTTCAGAATTGCGCCTATACATGTATGTATTTTTGGTATCCCAATTCCAATATGTAGGTCTCCACAAAAATATGCCGAACGGTTTCTGGAGGATAGTAGTTATATTTACACCACAAATCCAATGTTTCCACCTTTTCTATCTAGGTTGGGGCTGCTATACATGACCGGGTGATTTTGGGTGATTTATCTTTGCAAATATTCCATACATGCTAGTGGTAAAAAGTAAATCTAAATAAATCTAACCAGCACAAGTCAGGCTTTAATCATTCAACAACAATGTAGAATTATATACTTGATTTATAAAAGGTTTCTGTTGGAAAACATACCCATGCTATGTATCGTTAGGAGGAAATTATAGGATTTCTCATTCATGGTGGATCTATTTCATTGGGTAAGTTGAATATCTCACGATGCTGGATGCAGGAGGTATCGAAGGATCGCCTTGTGGCGAGGTGTTCCGTCTGATTGGGCCCATCTCAAGTCATATCCTATGACGATTCTGTATATGTATATATTATACGTATAATATATTAAGACCCTGGGGTAAACTAACACAGATGTGGAGAAAACCATAGGGACGGCCGACCGGAAAACGATCAACTTCTATGGTGGGTTTTCCACATCTATGAAACCATTGGAGGGTGTGTGCCATGGTCAAAAGATGGTTGTATGGTCTAGGGTCATCCTTCCCCATGCCATGGGAATTCTTGCTTCTGGCAACTTCAATCTCTATGAGAATGGATTGACTATTCCCACTCCCCAAAAACTGGCTGTTTTTGATCATTCTGACCATGGCACCAATATATTCTTATACAAC
Source organism: Symbiodinium sp. clade C Y103 (assembly GCA_003297045.1). NCBI lineage: Eukaryota > Dinophyceae > Suessiales > Symbiodiniaceae > Cladocopium > Cladocopium sp. clade C. Next base: position 91,636 of record BGPT01000798.1, on the reverse strand, counting down.
TGAGGGCCCCATCATCCAGGTATGGAGTGCCTCGGGGTCAGCTGCCTTCCCGCACCAAGTCACATTCTCCAAATGTTCGAGTAAGGAGTGCGCGTTGCCAAAAAATAAAACGCCGTGCAACCTGGCAATGCCGCCGTTTTGATCCTCGTTGGTATGTCGTTTTTCCCATGCTGCGACCAATTGGGTATGGTTCCCGTTGAAAAATTGGACCCACAGAAGTGGGCATTCCACCAGCAGTGTAACTCTTTAGCCATGCCTCAACTATACTCAACTAGGGTTTGAGAGGAATAAAACTATAGTTCATGAGGGTTATCAACCAACATATAACTGGACAACCTTACTTTGTACCCATGTTCAAGACATGTGAAACATCTATTCCATAGCGGTATCTCTTAGGACTCCTCGGACGCACATGATCTTCATCACCCATCACCCCACGACTCTCATGATGATGTGCGTTCGAATCATATGAAGTGTGGGATTCACAGCCGTGGTCACCATCCCCTTCACCAACCATTTGGCGATTTCCATCATCCCAAATTGAACTATACCCACTAATGATCGTCTATTGGGGAGGGTGACCATGGCATTGGGTGAATCCCACAGTATATCTTCATGCTGTTGCACAGCTCCTGCATGTTTGGCATTGCAGAACAGTGAAATTAAACCTTTTTGGATGACAACTGGCTGTCAGGTTCCACCTTTCCATTGTCCAACAATGGTTCTTCAGGAGTGGGGCAAAAGTCTTAATATGTCTGACCATGGACATGACATGTTCATAGATCCACAAAGCCCCGGAGTGAGCTCAACCTTTCAAGTTTTTTTTTTTACGTTAATCTGATTGCACTCCAAGTAATTTTTTATTTGGGTTGTCCGCACTTTCTGTTCAGAAAATGGCCCCAAAAATACCACCCCTTTCAAGATACTGGAAACCAGGCGAGGGGTGCTCTGGCTGATCAGTGCACATTGTATAAAGTGCCCCTTCTTTTTGCTTGCAATTTGGCCTTGGATCAAAACTCTTGTACCTTTGGCTCACACCCAAATATATAGCTGGTAAATCGATGTTCATCCCCCAAACATCTGGTAAAAAATTGGTATTGACCCTTCTCAAATGGACAAAAGAGTATCCTAGAATTGGTTGGAGGGAACATTGGAACGAACACCTCCATATTTAGCAATTTTTATAGCTAAACAATGGCTTAAGATATCAATTTTTCCTGCAAGCCATTTTTCAGGATACTCGATACTTTATGGGAAAAAAAACCACATCATCCCACGTCGAAGCATTTTTTTCGCTAGTTCAACAAGGTGGGTCATAGCCATGTCATAGCCATTTCAGGTGTTTAGCCATAGATATCCATAGATATCCGGCATGCTCCTCAGGCTCAGACATCAGCAGAGTTATCTCATCCCCTCCAACCAGGATCAATCTATGGTAACCACCCCCGGGTCAACTGCTCACTGCTCCAAGCATTCTGTCATTGGGTTGGTTTAAGGGAAATTCACAGGAAATCCCTATAATTTGATGGTAAGAACCATGGTTTCCGGTTTCTATTTTCCCTTAAACCAACCCAAGGATGCTGGAAATTCTGGATTTCTCTCCCACCTGAGGATCAAAAATCCACCACTGCGGTCATAATCCTCCAGGATCTGCGTTTCAGTTTTACTCCGCAGCACTCGAGATCTGAGTCCCTTTCCTAGGAGAACGCGAGGGACCTGGGAGGGACCTGGGAGCCCACTGGGAGCCCTAAAACTCCTCCAAACGAACACTGCGGATGGCTTCAAAAAGATCAGAAAGGATTTGTGACATTGTGTGACCATCAAAGCACGAGATATAACAAGACAAATGGTGAAGAACGAAAACTTAGATATGTTCGCTGGTATCACTGGGTGGATATGGCTATGTATGTCTAAAACTGATTGCCCCCCAAAATTCGTTGGCGTCATTCCAATCTTGACCGAATTAACGGGTCACTTGGTAACCCCATTTCAAGTCGTACCCATTCCACGAACACAGAGAAGATAATGACAGTGAGAATCAAGTCAAGAGCCAGGAAATTGGATCCTGGCTACCATCAACATCCATCAACAAAAACTACATCTGGAGACTAATCCGAGGAATCTTCACTGGTGGGAAACATAGTTGGTTCCCCTTGATATCTAAAAATAATATGTGACATCCCCAGAAAACTTATGACCAGCAATTTGGGGGACACTTATCCGAATGCTAAAAATGAACCCTAAACGTTTTGAATCTTGCAGGTCAGAACATGGCAGGCGCACCCGGTTGTCTTGATCATGACAATCTTTCCCGTGCTATTATAATGTTAGTAACACCATGCCCCGGAAATATCATTCGCGCTTTTAAAAGTCTCAAACTACTTCAAACGAGTTCTCAAGCTTCCAAAAACGAAACATGACCAATGTTGCAGCGACATTTATGAGATTTCCCAAATTGCAGGTTCTGGGCTGTCAGGGTGAGCTAGCTTTAATCAATGTTGAAACGCACATCTTGATACGCTTGATATAATTATTCTGTTGAAACAAAACCATACTGTACTAACATACTGTGGGTAAAACAATAATAAACCACCTATATTTTGATGGTTTATACCACCTATTTATGGTGATTTTGGGGATGGTTTATTATTGTTTTACCAACATTAGTCAGGTTACTTTGACATGGTAATGGTTCTGATCATATGATCATATTCTTGAAGATCAATTACTGTACCTCGATGAAATAATGAAGCTGAAAATGTCAGTAATTTTGGGATATATATGGTATATATAGTTACCCGCTACAATTTACAATCAATCCAAACACGACGTTGCAGCTACCCAGGTACCCAGATCAAGCTGCGCAAAAGCAGCATTTTCATATGGGATTGCTCCTTTCCTAAATCTTATTGGTCTTGCTACACTACAATCCACATCCGTTGTTCGCAACATCTCTCCGGTTTCGCTTACGTCGCCGAGTGACCGGGATAGAAGGTGAGTTGCACCGGGTCTGACATGGAGGTTTGGGCCACAAAAGCCATGCAGGCACAGAAGAGGCCCAAGAGGAAGCCAGAGACGAAGTCGACATTACCTCAGTCGTGGCAGCCGGTCGTGGACGTTGCGCTGAGATGTTTTTTCAATGTCGATGTCTTATGGAGGCCTGCTTGGGGATGTTATTAGGCGTTTATATATATATATATCCAAATTTGTTTCTATAATTTAGATGAGAATATATAATAATTTGTTACTATATAATCATATAGGTTACTATATAATCCCGCTCCCCCTTGCAAATGAGTTCTATCTCATCCCCATTTGTTTCCTCTTTTCTCAGATGAGAAATGTAGAGACGCCAAATTTTGTCAAGGTAGTGCACCAGAGCCCGCCAGAGAGAAAAAAAACTGTGAACTTCGACCGTGAAAATCTGGTAGATCCCATATCCATAGCATATCTGCCTTTTAAAAGTCAGCCGGTCTTGTAGGCCGCTATCGATCTATGTATATCTTTGTCTATATCTATATCTATCTGTATCTATATCTCTGTCTCATCTCTATCTCTATCTCTATCTCATCTCTATCTCTATCTCTATCTCTATCTCTATCTCATCTCTATCTAATCTATCTAATCTATCTAATCTATCTAATCTATCTAATCTATCTAATCTATCTAATCTATCTAATCTATCTAATCTATCTAATCTATC
>BGPT01000798.1:72013-87754 GCA_003297045.1 Symbiodinium sp. clade C Y103 | reverse complement strand
CGATCTATCCAATCTATCCAATCTATCCAATCTATCCGATCTATCCAATCTATCCAATCGATCCAATCTATCCGATCTATCCAATCTATCCGATCTATCCAATCTATCCAATCTATCCTAACTATCTCATCTATCTATTCTATCTAATCTATCTAATCTATCTAATCTATCTAATCTAGCTAATCTATCTGATCTATCTGATCTATCTAATCTATCTAATCTATCTAATCTATCTAATCTATCTAATCTATCTAATCTATCTATCTATCTATCTATCTATCTAGCTATCTATCTATCTATCTATCTATCTATCTATCTATCTATCTATCTATATTCAAAACATGTTAACACATCTACAAACAATGTATAATGTACTCAAAACATCTTAAAATGATGTATCATACACTTAAAAGAGATTAAAAGATCCTTAGGTCCATATATGTCCATATACCACGGAGTACGATGCCCTGGCCTCCGCTTCTACCCCAACTGACCATGGTAACCGAGGCGCACAGCAGTGCGATGGCAACAAGCATGGTACACTCCAACCAATCCAGCCCCGGCAGGGTGTCCACGACCGACTCAAAGAAAAGCTCCACACCGATGTGCATCATCAAACACCTGGAAAATCCACTTCAAAAGCTACATTTATCTTCTAAATCTGAAGCTACAGTAAACCATCAAACACCTCAGGTTTTTGTTTCTGGTGCACCCCCTTAACAGTTTCCGAACTGGAAGCCATTTCCCCGTTTAGTTTGAGAATTAATCGATAAAGATGTTGATTTTCAATAGTTCTGGTAGTTTACCAAAGGGTAACTTGATGACATGGCTAAGTTGGTGAACATTTACAACTATAGGCGAATTCTCTGGTTTGTGGTAGATATATCTACTATCATAGTTAATGGGTGTTATGAACCAACTTACAACTGGGGGGGCACGACCTTGTATCTATAGGTGCTCTGAGAAAATCGCTATGAGTGGCCCAATCTAACTTATGGATCAACATGATCAACTAGCCAAGCAAAACATATCATTTTCGATATAAAGAAAACACGATGGCCAGCTGCCATCTGTCAAAGTCATGGGGGCCGCAACTCACCAAATCAGACTCATTTGAGATATGCGAATTTTGACCAGGATCCAACGATTTCGGCAAAACTTGACTTGTTGCCACAAAAACAAACAGCTAAAAACCTCAGCCCAGGTGCCCGGCCACCACCCGGGGCAAGCGGATGATGATGCTGGGAATCCAAGGGATACACCAAAGTAACATCAAGGCGAGGAGAATGCTGCTCACCTGTCCTCGACCACCGCACTTGTAATACAAGAAACCTCGAGCGCTGGCCGATGGCCGCATGCGAAGAAAACATGCCGCGGATTTGGCGCGAAACGGTTCAAGATTTGAAGCTGGAATCGAAAAGATTGCATTTTGGCCAAACATGTTGCCCTCCAAAGTCATCAAACATGGCTGGAAATCCCCAAGCAAAATGGGCATTTCAGTGGGAAAAATCGAACGAAATGTGGGACTTTCCAGCTTACCATGTTTGCCGCTGGGAACGGCATCAGATTCTCCTTTTCCGAAACAACTAGTTCCGTAGAGGTACAGACATGTTGAAACAAAGCGACGTACATGGTATAATCATCACGGACGCAGCGGTGACTAGCTGATGTCTGACGTGTTGAAGCCTAGACCCTCCAAATACCCAATAAAATTGGTCAAAGTACGAACATCAAGTAAAAATGGGGTAAATTTATCCCACTTCGATAGGTACTTGGAGGTCTAGGCTTGCTGGAGATTCCAGTAAAGCTAAGGGCAGTGGATGTAAGAAGGTGAACATGTTTCCTGGAAGTTACTTTGGTAGCCACCAAAAAGATAGAAAAAGTAATCTACCAACATTTCTTCATCTATTTGGTAGGACTGTATTTTCTTTTTTGGGGGTTGGGTTTATAAATGATGACAGAAATCAAGGTGAACATTCTCGACCAAAACAGATCCTGTTTTATCTGCCCAGTGACTGGAGGAAAAGGTCATGTAGGTCTGCAAGGACCCAAAGCACGCAGCAAGCAAATTGGCCACACCATGGGCTATCAGGCTAGCGTTGATGTCCTGCCAAGTGGGGGTTTCCTAAAATGGGGGTACCCAAAAATGGATGGTTTATGATGGAAAATCCTATTAAAATGGATGATTTAGGGGTACCCCCATTTTAGGAAACCTCCAAGTGGCTGCCAAGATGTTTGAGTTGTGGCAAGGCCATCATCATTTTTGGATTCACCCCCCTGGGAGTTTGGTGATCCCCTAAGAGTAGATGGTGTGCAGTTCAGATGAGCCCTGATGATTGTGGTTGTTGGTGCTAAAGATTCTTATAGTAGTACGATTCTGATTCATAATAAACCATAATAAACCAGTATTCTTGTGGAAGTCCGCTTTGTGGGGGTTGAATCCCCATAATACCACTCGCTGACTAAGTGGCACGATCCTAGAGGTACAACCCCTATAAAAAAAAAAAAAAAAACAAAACTGGTGGTTCCAATGATAATAGGTATGCTTTACTGCGACATATGGCTATGAGTCAAAACCCTCATACCCTAGGTACCCATCCAATACAGTAGCTGGCGTTTCTGGATGTTTATTCCCCCAGTCATATGGTATAATTTCATGGCTAACTTGACCCATCCCCATATGGCGTCATATGGCACTGAAAAATGGGAAAACACCAATGAATCTCATCGTTTTGTGAAAATCTCCCCATGATCTGATGGTTAAAATGGGATAGATCCGTCATTTTTGGACCCCCAAAAATGGACCCAGTAATCCGGATCACCACTGGCAGTGGGAGTATGGGATCCCCATTCCCGTCCAGCCTGTGCGGATCACACCCTGGTGATCCGCACCATGATTTGTTCACTGGAGAAACACAGTTGTGGATGAGCTAAGTGAGCTACTAATTGAGGCAAAAAAACAAATAACAGATAGGACCGGAAGATGAGTTTCCTCTAAAAATAGCTATTCTTAGGGTCTATGTTAATATACCAGAGGGTAACATCAAATAACCAAGAAAGTGTTCCACCTGACCCACCGGCACCTGGCCCCCGAAATTGGGGTGTCTTCAAATGGAACCCACGAAATCACGAGATCAGCATGGCCATGGAATGCACCCCAATTCTTCAGCGGACAATCACCCGATGTCCTGCTTGCCCCCGGTCACTGCCGCCAGAGCCGGCACATTCACAGGGACATGCAAGCAACCTTAGCGGATCTGGGGCTGCATTCTGACCAAACATCATGACTTGGGGTAGTAAGCCACATGTCACTAGGGTATACCCAATAAATACTGCAACATACTGCAACTGAATCTATAATAATGTGGTTATTGGTCGTTCATTATTACCTTCTAAGTGGGATGCACATCGAAGACGAGAAGTTCGGTGACCGAAAACTGGTCTTCCAACTTCAGACCGCTCAAACACGGCTTTACTGTATTGGTCAATTGTTGGTGTCTATTCAGGAAGTGTGCGTGATTTTGGGCCATTTACATCTTGAACAATGTCTGAAATTCAGACAATTTCGGTTCCTCCCTGGGTTCAATTTGCGACAAGATACTGAACAGCATCACGCCAATGAATAAAGGCAGTTGAGAAGGAAAAACATTCCATGCCACGAGATCAAAGCTCTTGACGTACTCAAAGGTAAAATACCTGTGCCCAGCCCCAAGTGGGTGGCTACAAAGGTGGTAGCTTGGGAGAACTCGGCGAACTCAGCTTGATGGGGGATCGGGGTATATCATGATATATCTATAGCTAGATTTACTCACAAAGCCACAAACACAACTGTGAAACATCAGAGTTTCTATGCGTTTCTGGGTGTCAGTGGGCGATCTCTGCGGAGATCTAGAGATTCACGGCTTCCAACACACTTTCGAAGATGAGTGGATGGGTGTGAGAAGATCATAAATGATAAATTGATGTAAAACAACATAAAACAACCAAGAAAAGGATAGAAAAGTCTGTGGAGGAAGATATACCCTGTGGTTATTTAACATAGCCATGGAAAATCCCCGAACTAAATGGAGGTTTTAATGGGAAATTCATCCAAAATCAGCCATTTTCCATGGCGATGTTAAATAACCAGAGGGTATAGATGATGTTTCCTCCATATCTTCATGTCCAACTCTTCGAGATCATCCCACGTTTATAGCTAATGCTGGCCATGGGGAATAGCTTCTGGTTCACCACTGTTGCACACACGGGACAAGCCAAAATGGCTATCCCAGAATTGTTGTGCAGCTTTACATTTTTGAATGGCTCTGGTCATCTGTCTTTGGAGCCACAGCCGACCCAACATTTGTCTCCCACATCGCTAACCTTTGATATCCTGGGAACCAATTCCAGCCAGTACAGCACAACTGGTACAGTAGACTCCACCATATTTACTTAATCTTTGCATATGCACATCTGGGGGTACCTTGCAAAGGTTCCTTCAACAAATCAGGCCCTCCATCAACCCCCAAATTGGGAAAACGTGACAACTTGGTGGTTAACCGATCCCCTGCCAAACAAATGTTTGCGTGTGTTATGTGATGTGGTACTTCAATCTAATTCACTTTATATAATCGAAGGAAGTTTAGAAGCTAAACCTTCCGACAATATGGACAGATGGAAACGCACAGCCATGAAGAAAGTCAGAAGATGAAGAAAGTCAGAAGAGNGGAGGGTCGAGAAGTAGGCTCGCTAAAGCGGCGGGTGCGGAGACATCTCGGCAGATGAGAGATGAAAAATTGCACGCCGTTGTGGCGCGAAACACATTTCGAAGTAAAAAGTGTGACAACACCTCAGGTTCGGGGCGCTGTTGGAAGTTGAGATGTCGAAAAAGTGCACGGCGCTGTGGCGCGAAGCACATNGAAGTAAAAAGTGTGACAACACCTCAGGTTCGGGGCGCTGTTGGAAGTTGAGATGTCGAAAAAGTGCACGGCGCTGTGGCGCGAAGCACATTTGGAAGTAAAAAGTGTTAAAAACTGTCAGCGTCGGAGCACTTTTGGAAGTTGAGATGTCGAAAAAGTGCACAGCGCTTTGGCGCGAAGCACATTTCGAAGTGAAAATCGTAAAAACGTGGGGGGTTCGGAGCACTTTTTGACGATTCGATGGCCATCCGATGTCGAAAAAGTGCACGCGGTTGTGGCGCCAAGCACATTTCGAAGTAAAAAGTGTGACAACACCTCAGGTTCGGGGCGCTGTTGGAAGTTGAGATGTCGAAAAAGTGCACGGCGCTGTGGCGCGAAGCACATNGAAGTAAAAAGTGTGACAACACCTCAGGTTCGGGGCGCTGTTGGAAGTTGAGATGTCGAAAAAGTGCACGGCGCTGTGGCGCGAAGCACATTTGGAAGTGAAAAGTGTTAAAAACTGTCAGCGTCGGAGCGCTTTTGGAAGTTGAGATGTCGAAAAAGTGCACAGCGCTTTGGCGCGAAGCACATTTCGAAGTGAAAATCGTAAAAACGTGGGAGGTTCGGAGCACTTTTTGACGATTCGATGGCCATCCGATGTCGAAAAAGTGCACGCGGTTGTGGCGCCAAGCACATTTGGAAGTCAAAAGTGTCAAAAANTCGGAGCACTTTTTGACGATTCGATGGCCATCCGATGTCGAAAAAGTGCACGCGGTTGTGGCGCCAAGCACATTTGGAAGTCAAAAGTGTCAAAAACTGCGGGTTTTCAGCAAATTTTGAGATGTCAGTTAACTAACTGAACTAACAACTTAGCCACTTAACAATTGAACAACCTAACAACTTAACAACTTAACAATTTAACAACTTAACAACTGAACCACTTAACAACGTAACAACTTAACAACTTAACACCTTAACCACTTAACAACTTAACAACTTAGTTCGTTAGTTTGTCTGTTTGTTAGTCAGTTAGTCAGTTACTCAGTTAGTCAGTTCGTCAGTTAGTTAGTTAGTTAGTTTGTTAGTTAGTTAGTTAGTCAGCTAGTTAGTTAGTTAGTTAGTTTAGTTAGTTAGTTAGTCAATTAGTCAGTTAGTCAGTTAGTCAGTTAGTCAGTTAGTCAGTTTGTCAGTTAGTCAATTAGTCAGTTAGTCAGTTAGTCAGTTAGTCGCTTAGTCAGTTAGTCAGTTCGTCAGTTAGTTAGTTAGTTAGTTAGTTAGTCAGTCAGTTAGTTAGTTAGTTTAGTTAGTTAGTTAGTCAATTAGTCAGTTAGTCAGTTAGTCAGTTAGTCAGTTAGTCAGTTTGTCAGTTAGTCAGTTTGTCAGTTAGTCAGTTAGTCAGTTAGTCAGTGAGTCAGTTAGTTAGTTTGTTAGTTAGTTTGTTTGTTAGTTAGTCAGTTAGTCAGTTAGTCAGTTAGTCAGTTAGTCGCTTAGTCAGTTAGTCAGTCAGTCAGTCAGTGAGTCAGTTAGTTAGTTTGTTAGTTAGTTTGTTAGTTAGTTAGTCAGTTAGTCAGTTAGTCAGTTAGTCAGTTAGTCGCTTAGTCAGTTAGTCGGTTGGTCAGTTATTCAGTTCGTCAGTTCGTCAGTTTGTCAGTTAGTCGGTTAGTCAGTTAGTCAGTTAGTCAGTTAGTCAGTTAGTCAGTTTGTTCGTTAGTTTGTTAGTTTGTTAGTTAGTCAGTCAGTCAGTCAGTCAGTCAGTTTGTCAGTTAGTCAGTTAGTTAGGCAGGCAGATAGATAGACAGATAGATAGGCCGACGCTCCAACCACCTTTTGATCCATNGATCTGCTCTGCCATCCATGACTCACAACAACGAACCGCTCCTATAGGTTTGCCATTTTTGAAACTTCCGCCACCGCCTTGTGCGGTACTACTGGTAACTTATATAATGTGTGTGGCCCTCATCCATATACTCAAGACCCCAAACCCCATAATATTCATAAAAGTCCATGTGTTTCCCGATCAATTCCCATGCGTTCTTCGAAGTTTTTGGCATCTTTCAGTCCAAGCATCGGCTCATTGGACGGAATGTGCTGAAAGAACCAGCCACTTTTCTGCGCTTCTTCCAGGGAACGGCCCGTCACAGCCAAGATCACCCAGCCACCGGCCATCACAGCCTTGGCCGTTTTCGGTCAGGTTCTGGTGGGTCCACGTTTTTTCAACTTGGTAAAGATGGGAAAAGTTTGTGAAGTTCGAAATGTTCACATTTCTTTTTTGTGACAATCGTGAAACAAATGGATAAACATGGGGTCAATCTGAGACCATCCTGCTGGTGAAAACAGGGCCCAAGTGCATCTAAGAGACGAGGAAGAAACTTGGCAGAACCACACCTGGCTGGTTGAACAGCGGATAGGTTGCCTACGTGAAACCCGCTGAAGGCACGTAGGTGTGGACGTGGTTTTCTCCAACGGTTTGTACTATAGCGTAAAATCCAAGGGTTTGGAAAATGACAACTTCCCCTGAATATTCAATACTTATGAAACCATGGTTTAGTATTATGCATTCATTCATTTTGGGGACCCACATGGGGGAATTTCATATCAGAGGGATGTGATCAATGTTCCTTGCTGTTCAATGGCAACAAATTGGGGGGCTCAAGGGCCAACCAATATTTATACCAAGCACAACACCTATCCAGTCGGTTTTCCCCCAGGATTTTGTTTTATGTATGTTTGGCCTATGTTTCAGTTTTGTCCAAAAGAATGGTTTCGAACACGTCAATGTTCAATGTGGGTCAATGGCCATGAAGTGAGTGTATATCTCAGATTGGACTTGTAACAACCCCAAAATAGATAGAAAAGCGGGAAACTTGGAAATTACTGCTAAACATCATCGTTCACTGCCATCCTGGTCACACGTTTCAGCCGTAGCCGTTTGGGCCTCTTTTTGGGGGTTACCATATACCCAAAAAGAAAACCATCCTGCTGAAGATTTGGCCAAAGACCCACCAGGTCCTTCTTCTTGGCCTCAAGAAAAAAAACGGCCCAAATCCATGATGTTTGGTCATGAAAAAAATGTGCTTTTTGATGGTTTGTGTTGCCATGTAAAGACGGGATATTCGTGATATTTAACGTTCATGGGAGCTCATGGGATATATGATCAACAATCTGATATTTGGGTCTGAAATTTGGGTATACCCACAACATTGCCGCTTTAAATAGGAAAATTCATGATAAACCATCAAGATTGGAGGGGGTACCATATTTTGAGTCAAGCCCGTTTGTGAACAATAAAAACAAAAAAAACAAAAATTAAAGACTCTCTTATCAGTAAACTCACAAGAAAATGTGCAAAATCCATGTAGTGTCCCTGTTGGACATCATCTTAAAAGGCTGTTTCTTGTCAATATCGTAAGTTATTGAGGGCACTTCATGTTTTTCTCCGCAAATCCAACAGAATCCAACAAGACACGAAGCAAGAATATGCAAGAATGACCAAAAAAGTCTTGCTCACTTCAAGCTAACTCCAGGTGGCCCTTTCCAACAAGTACAGCAGCAACGCTTCCAACACCACCGTCACCAGCAGTTGCTGCCAGTGTCCAAGCTGTTCTCGGAAAGACGCCAAAGTCCAGGTCCAATTGATTCCGGTGCTGGTGCCCAGGCCGTAGAAAACAAAATAGATGCCTTACTTGGGGGGATCCTCCCAGGACTCGTGTTTGTGGTAAGTGTTAGCAAGTAGGGTTTAGCCACTTATAGACAAATGAATGGGATAACCCACCCGATGAACTACATTCCTGTATCATTTTCCCACTATATCCCAGGTAACTATAGTTATTGTCCCATTTAACTATAAATTATCTAGTTTATAAAAGGGATAACCCTAGGAGTCGGGGACTTGAACGACCCCACCAGGGTTCTCCTGCCCACACTTACGGTGAAATGTTTCTACAAGTTGGGGCCACGTTCTGCTGAACAGGGTGATTTCACCCTTTCACCCCACTGGGATTTGATATACTCATTTAAGTATGGCGACACATACCAACTTAGCAACTAACTGGAACTGCAGCCCCAAGAGTTGGTTGAGGAGAAAATCTACAGGAGATTTTTGATTCACCGGCCAGAAATGAGGACTGGATATTTTGGATTTTAGCTTAAGCCAAATCTGTGATTGCTGGTACTTGGAGGATCACAGCCCTGAGGAACTAATTAGTAGGTGGGCTTGTTGGCAGTTTCAAATGGAATAATAAAAAATATGTGATAAAATGTAAACTCATTCAGCGAGTTGCTATCAATCACTTTCTATCTATCTATGCATGTAGGTAGATAATGGATGGTAATGGTAGGTATCTATGTATACAATAAAGACTCATAGAAACGTACACAAAAATACGAGCAATGGATGATCCCCCAAGTACAACCCCAAAAAAAACTCACGGATTGCTTCAAGGGAAATGGTCAGGATATAGTTTCCCTTCAGACTTTCCCTTCAACCAACTCCGGGGAAATACCGAACACGGGCTTTCCATTCATGTTGGGATACTTTACGTATATTTTGATCTACAAAATTGGCTGAAAATAGGCGACCCCAAAACCGTATGGTCAGGTATCACCATCCTGGACTATCCCCCTTAAAACCAAATTGTTGGGTTTGCGCATATTCCCCGTCTTTGGACAAACACGGATACGGAAAAAATATGGCTAAACAGCAGCAAGATGCCCATGCCACCCAAGCATCCCATCAACACTGGCTTTGGGAGGGACTTGAAGATCCGTTCCATCTTGAAATAACCTCAGCGTCCACGACTTACGCTTGGAAGCTTCGAAGCTGGCCAGCCGACCTCCAAGACTGGATCTGAGACGGTGAAACTGGCATGTTTGTGGTGCCATTGCCACATGCTTCATAGTCCTCATGTATTCACATTCAACATCTGCACACTATCTACCCTGTTAATGTTTACCTGTGGATATTATAAATATGGTTACTGATAAAATCCTTTAGTCTGCTGAAATCCAGATCGTCTTAGTTTGTTCTCAACCTACCCACCCTAGGTTTTTCTGAGCATAGGGCAACCAAAAATTTATGGTTTTGAGTTTATTATTATCTTCCCTCTTAAAGTGGCAATTTCATGCTTGGCTCCCCTCAGTTTCTTCTTGTTTTCGACCCACCCACCTTAAACCTTTTTTTTCCAACAAGTCACCATTCAAATGCCAATTTTAGGGTAAATCAGCCTCCTGCAAACCTTCCCCTCTCATCTTACTCGAACAATTACACCGGCATAGACCCCAGATAGAAAAGATTTCAGAGACGCTTTCTCATGCCGCGTCAATGCGCGAACCTCCATATGACTAGGTTCCTATTTTCATCACGCTCGGATGTTCTTTTTCTCCACGCGTGCCAGTCAAAAATGTCATTGCCGCAATAGCATTGCAAGGAGCTGCCAGTTCCCAGAAATTGCAACTCATGCGTCCGANTGTTCTTTTTCTCCACGCGTGCCAGTCAAAAATGTCATTGCCGCAATAGCATTGCAAGGAGCTGCCAGTTCCCAGAAATTGCAACTCATGCGTCCGAACCTGGGAACCCTAGGTTACCATTGCACGGGACTGCCGGTACCCACAGATTGGAATTCATGCTTCAAACCTTTGGAGCCATTCGTTACCATTGCAATGAACTGCTGCTTCCCCGAAACTGAATTCATGCTTTCCAATCTAGGAACTGTAGGTTCGCCATTTCAAACAACTGCCGTTTCCAGACGTTGGAACTCACGCGCCCCAACCTAGGAACCATAGGTTACCATTGTGAGGAACCGTCGGTTCCCAAAGGTTGGAACTCACGGTTCCCAACTTGGTGACCATACGTTACCATTGGAAGAAACTGCGGGTTCCCAGAAGTTGGGACTCATGGTTCCTAACCTTGGAACCATTGTTTACCATTGCAAGGAACTGCTGCTTGCCAGAAGGTGAAACTCATGCTTCCCAACCTGGGAACCAGAGGTTGCCATTGTAAGGAACTGCCAGTTCTTAAAGGTTGGAACCCATGGTTACCAACCTTGGAACCAGAGGTTACCATTGCAAGGAATTGCTGATTCCCAAAGGTTGGAACTCATGGTTCGGTATCGCTTTGTGTTGCTTGTTGAGTCGGTAGCAAAACGCTGTGTTTTGCTTCATGGACCGGTAACGGAATCTTTGCGTTTGGCGGATGTGCCGGTATAAAAATGTTTTTGGACGAAAAAGGTCCATTTTAGAATGATATGAAAACATCTTCTTGAGAATATCTGTTGTTATTGGCCGGTAACGAAACGCTTTGTTTTGCTCAAGGAACCTTTGCGTTTGGGTGATGGGCCCGTATCAAAATGTTTTGATTTTGACGCGAAAAAGATGCATAGTAGATTGATATGAAAACATGTTCTTTACAACGTTTTTGTTTTGCTTAATGGGCCGGCATCAAATTGCTTATCTGTAAGACGCGGCAATCGTTAATGAACGCTGATGCTCTTTTTCTCCACGCGTGCCAGTCAAAAAAAGTCACTGCCGCAAAAGCATTGCAAGGAGCTGCCAGTTCCCAGAAATTGGAACTCATGCGTCCCAACTTTGGAACCATAGGTTACGATTGTCAGGAAGCGCCGGTTCTCAATGGTTGGAACTCATGGTCGCCAACCTGCGAAACAAAAGTTACCATTGCAGGGAACCGCCGGTTCCCAGAGGTTGGAACTCATGCTTCCCAACCTTGGAACCATTGGTTACCATTGCAAGGAACTGCTGCTTGCCAGAAAGTGACAACCTGGGAACCGGAGGTCACCATTGTAAGGAACTGCCGGTTCCTAAAGGTTGGAACTCATGGTTACCAACCTCGGAACCAGAGGTTACCATTGCAAGGAACTGCCGGTTCCCAAAGGTTGAAACTCATGGTTCCCAACCTGAAAAGCCATACGTTACCAGTGCAAGGAACTGCTGATTCCCAAAGGTTAGAACTCANCTGCCGGTTCCCAAAGGTTGAAACTCATGGTTCCCAACCTGAAAAGCCATACGTTACCAGTGCAAGGAACTGCTGATTCCCAAAGGTTAGAACTCATGGTTCGGTATCGCTTTGTTTTGTTTCATGAGCCGGTAGCAGAACGCTTTGTTTTGCTTAATGGACCGGTAGCGGAATCTTGGCGTTTGGCTGATGGGCCGGTAAAAAAAATAGGTGCACCTTAGAATGATATGAAAACATCTTCTTGAGAATTTTTGTTTTGCTTAATGGGCCGGTAACGGAACGCTTTGTTTTGCTTAATGGACCGGTAGCGGAATCTTTGCGTTTGGTTGATGGGCCCGTATCAAAATTGTTTTTACGCGAGAAAGGTGCATAGTAGAATGATATGAAAACATGTTCTTTACAACGTTTTTTGTTTTGCCTCATGGACCGGCATCAAATTGCGTATCTGTAAGACGCGGCACTCGTTCATGAACGCGCGCGCCTCTCCATATGAATAGTTCCCTTTTGGCATGGCGCTCTGATTTTTATTTCCTCCACGCCTGCCAGTCAAAAAAATCACTGCCGCAATACGATTGCAAGGAATTGCCGGCTCCCAGAGGTTGCATCTCATGCGTCCCAGCCTGGGAACCATAGGACACCATTGTAAAGAACTGCCGGTTCTCAAAGGTTGGCCCTTATGGTTGCCAACGTGGGAACCAGAGGTTACCATTGTAAGGAACGGCCGGTTCCCAGAGGTTGGAACTCATGCTTCCCAACCTGGGAACCAGAGGTTACCATTGTAAGGAACGGCCGGTTCCCAGAGGTTGGAACTCATGCTTCCCAACCTGGGAACCAGACGTTTCCATTGCAAGGAATTACCGGTTCCCAAAGGTTGGAACTCATGGTTGCCAACCTGAGAACCATAGGTTACCAATGCAAGGAACCGCCGGTTCCAAAGCTTGGAACTCATGCTTCCCAACCTGAGAACCATAGCTTACCATTGCAAGGAACTGCCGGTTCCCAGAGGTTGGAACTCATGCTTCCCAACCTGCGAGCCAGAGGTTACCATTGCAAGGAACTGCCGGTTCCCAAAGGTTGGTGCTCATGGTTCCCAACCTGAGAACCATAGGTTACCATTGCAAGGAACGGCCGGTTCCCACAGGTTGGAACTCATGCTTCCCAACCTGGGAACGATAGGTTACCATTGTAAGGAAGTTCCTAAAGGTTGGAACTCATGGTTGCCAACCTGGGAACCAGAGGTTACCATTGCAAGGAACTACTGGTTCCCAAAGGTTGGAACTCATGGTTGCCAACCTGGGAACCAGAGGTTACCATTGCAATGAACTACTGGTTCCCAAAGGTTGGAACTCATGGTTGCCAACCTGGGAACCATAGCTTACCATTGCAAGGAACTGCCGGTTCCCAGAGGTTGGAACTCATGCTTCCCAACCTGGGAGCCAGAAGTTACCATTGCAAGGAACTGCCGGTTCCCAAAGGTTGGTACTCATGGTTCCCAACCTGAGAACCATAGGTTACCATTGCAAGGAACTGCCGGTTCCCAGAGGTTGGAACTCATGCTTCCCAACCTGGGAACCATAGGTTACCATTGTAAGGAACTGCCGGTTCCCAAAGGTTGAAACTCATGTTTACCAACCGATCGGAGGCAATGCACCGACGAAGAACGGGTGATGACTGTGATGCACCGGTTTCGGTATCTCATGATTGCAATTGGAAAAGCTTAAGCAGATGTGGGGGAGGTGGCCTTGTTTGAGATTGAGCGGCTGCTGCAAGAAAGGTCGGCCAGGTGGAGCCCGTGGCATCACACTGATGGTTCGGTATCGCTTTGCTTTGTTTAATGACCGGTTGGCTCAGAACGCACCCTTTGGTCTAGATTGTTGCGTGTAACGAGCGGTTTTGGAAAGCTGTCTGCATATGCTCCAAAATCTCGCACGCATTTGGGGTCCAGGAATACGACCGCGAAATGCAAAACCAAAACTGAACGTATGCACAGCAAGCTGAAAACAAAGGACCACAGCACCATGCACAGAACACTCTGCACAGCACCCTGCACAGCATCTTTGCCAGACTTAGCCACGGCAGCTCNCCACAGCACCATGCACAGAACACTCTGCACAGCACCCTGCACAGCATCTTTGCCAGACTTAGCCACGGCAGCTCAGCACCCTGCACAGCACCCTGCACAAAAACCTGCTCAGCACCTTTGCCAGACTTCGCCACCGCAGTCTGGACAGCACCCTGCGCAGCATCCTGCACAGCACCCTTGCCAAATTTCGCCACCGCAGTCTGTACAGCACCCTGCACAGCACCTTGCACAGCACCCTGCGCAGCACCTTTGCCAGACTTCGCCACCGCTGTCTGGAACTTCGCCACCGCTGTCTGAACAGCACCCACAGCACCCTGCACAGCACCCCGCGCAGCACCTTTGCCAGACTTCGCCACCGCTGCTTGAACAGCACCCACAGCACCCTGCACAGCACCCTCTGGAGCAGCAGGCTCAAAAGTTCGCCACCGAAGACCCGACCTTTGAGAAGTAAGAACCCCTATAGCTTGCCAGCTATCTGGGGAAAAACCTCTTCCAAACTCTCCTATGCAATCTCCATCTCGAGACCCCAACGAATTTCATCAAGTCACCACATAACAAGAAGGCCATCGCCGTCAGCAGCGTGGCAGTGGTGTATAGCGCCAGGGTAGTGGGGATCACCGCCTGTGGCCTTTCGGCTCCCAAGCTGTTCCCGGCGCTGTACGCCATGGCATGGAGCATTGGGATGTTCTCTACGATGAACAACGAGACCAGGGGCACATCCGGCCTGGGAAGGGAAGCACCGAAGTGCGGATGGGGTGTTACATGGTATTACCCATATTATGGGTTTGTCTGGGAATGGTGTACCCCTATAAACCCAATGGTGAATCATCATTTTCCCTATATAAATGGCCATAATTGGAGGTATATATACCTCATGTCCATCCATTTCCAGACACACACACACACACCCGACATATATTTGGCAGTAAAGTTAGAAAGGGAAAAAACAAATCTACCTGAATTAAACAACTCTTATCAAGGGTGTTTCGCGCGGTTCGCCTCATCCCAATACCCATATACTCATTGCGAGAACAAATATGTCAAGAGGTACTTGACTAGAAAGTCATTCACATGTTATGAGTAAGGGACTAAACTATTTCATAATTATCATAATTGATGTCAGTACTAAATGTCAGTGAATACGCCATTACAAACGTCGGTCACTGTACAATGTCAATCAATGTTTCGGAAAATATGGCAGGCGTACACATACTGCTCATATGCAAGTCAATATGTCAGGAGCTATTTCAGTGTCGGAAGTCGTTCGGTCAATATGTAGCAATGCCCCAGAATGGAGGTGAGTTTACATCTGTGCGTCCCATGCCCCTACTATTCAACACATCTCAAACGGGGCCAAACATTCGTGCCCCAAGAATCATGGCTTCTAGGGGGTGTTTCGTATTAGGGGGAAGGGATTGTAGAACACACCGCCCTTGGTCAGGTAAATCCTTGTTGAGTTGGATCATCGTTGCAATGGCTTCAACCACAATGTCATTCTGGCCGATTCTGAAAATGGCTGGTGTAGTCAGAGTCAAATCACACTTTGATTTACGCCATCAATAACAATTTACAAACATGTGAAATGTATAAAGAACCTCCTTTAAACATAAAATTGCCCTCCGGTAATTTCACATAGCTATGGAAGCCATGGCCCATTTAGTTCGATGATTTAGCATGATCTAGCCATTCAATTGGTGATGTTCAATAGCTATGCCACTCGAAACTGAACTAGGATCTACGATCAGCAAGCAAGACACCTTTTTCAACACATTTCAAACAAGTTAGTCCTTGAGCAGCTCGTGGCTACGGCGTGT